>JAODAL010040556.1:0-36781 GCA_025379985.1 Phyllomedusa bahiana
CACACCCTGGCGAGGCGCGGCGGACTTTTCCCCGCATCTATGATCGCACTACGTCGGGCGGCGAATCTTAGGCGCAGTCCCGCACTGCGCCTAAGTCCCGCACTGCACCCCACACACTGACGAGGCGCGGCGACCTTTACACGGTATGTATGAGCACACCTCGGCATCGACATAAATCAGGCGCAAATTTCGCCGGAAGACTGGCGGAAACATGCGCTCCGACGTGGCGAGATTCATACATGTCGCCCCTAGTGTGACTAACATAATTTTCAGTTTCCGTAGGTTACCCATGTGTCATGGAAAGCAGAAGTGACATCAGACATGACATCAAGTTCTGTGCCGTACTTTCAACAATACCTCTGATTCCCAAAACATAAGGGTAACCTAGGAAGACTGGTATTGATTTTGGACCTTTCACTGGAAAAGTGGCTAGACAGACTTGAAGCCTTGAGTAATGCAGGACCCGAAGCAATACTGAAAGATAAGTTAACCCCTTAATATTCGTAAGAACCCCAAACGTGTAATAGAGTTAGGGTTAGGGGATTTTATTTCCTTTGGACCAATCTTCATTCAGATTTAGGTTCAATTTGACATTGACATGAATCCTAGATACAACACTAGTTTTACTCATAGTATAGCCCTTATCTCCCTACTTTAATTCCAGAAAGGGGAGAGCACAATATAGGTGTGTAGATCTGAAATGTTTACACCCCACTAAGCATCTGCATATCACAAGGTATTATGGGGAAAGAGCTGGAAGCTTAATTGCCCTCTATTGGATGTAACAGATCCTCAAAATGCTTCTGACTCACTGAGTCTTTGGAAAGCAAAAGGGGTGTTAGCCAAGACAGCATAACTCATCTGCATACAGCTGTTTCAGGGTTTTCCCCTCATCAGTGCAGAGCAGTGCTCGTTGGCTCACTTTAATAATAGAAATAAAAACAAATCATGTTTGAAGTAATTGCAATGACGACAACAAAAAGTTATTTTCTAAAAAAAAAAGCAAAATTATTATTTTTTTGTATCCCGTGTTATGGTTGTCACCTGATTGCTGATGTTTTTAAACATTATTGTTATTAAACATTGAACATTTTTCTATAATAACTGTATAAACCCACACACACTGAAAAAGTAGAATTTAATGTTAGTAAATCTTCTACAATTGCATCATAAGCACTGAGGCAAATGATGGGTCTATATGTTTCTGCTATGATTTTAGAAAACTGAAATGTGAACACCACCTAGCCTAAGGAAATCCTGACAATATGACCTGCTGGGAGGCATTGCAATTGAGAAACACTGATCTAGTACAATACACCTGATGAGTAACTGTTACACTTCATTCTAGTTTGTTGTTTCTTCCTTAGGAAATATTAAATTTTCAGAAGCGGAGCCAACAGCGCCTTTCCCCTGGATTATACCTTGGCTATCTGAAACTCTGCAGCTCTGTAGATCAAATCAAGGTTCTTGTCTCTCAGAGACTTCCTAATATGTTGTGCCATGTCAAGATAAGGGACAACAGCAATATTTCCAAGTAAGTCTTATTACTTAAAGGGGTTTTGCCAAGAAGTCAGTTCCTTACCTTACAGGCTGATACTCCCCTCTTGAGGCTTGAAAAGAAGGGCGTAGTGTTTGTGTTTAAAAAAACAAGTACCTCCTCTGTGATGTCATTGCACCACCTCCCATGCATGCTCCTGATATTCAGTCTCGGTAGTTGAATAAATATCATTTGGCTAATCCACAGGGGAGAACTGTATTGTGCACAGGAGAGAAGATAAGCTCTGAGCAGCAGCTCTTTAATTTGTTCACAAGTAGCAGAAATGAAAAATATGTGCCTAAAGAGAGCTAAAATCAAATACGTTTTAATCAACAATATAAGCCAATACAAAAGATTTTTCATTTGAATAGTATTTTGCTCAATATAAACAGTAATATTACTATTGATATTTATATTGAGCAAAATTCTATTCAAATGAAAAGTTATCATAAAAAAACAGATACAAACAGTTATATCCCAAAATCAAGTTGCCATCTTTCAAGATAACTGTTCAACATACCCAAGAGTCAATTTATGGATGTAAAATGAAATTGTACACAGACTGAAAATTATGAAAAATAAGCTGACTGTTTGATTGGTCAATTTATAGCTAGAGGCTATAATAAAGAAGCTTTACAGCAATCAAAAATGGAGTTTGGGGATATACCAAGAACTGATTTACTGCATAGGAAAAACAATAGGAAAGAAAAGAAAACATTTATAGCTCAGGTACCAGTGATTATGCAATATCATGCACAGAGTGGATTAATTAAAGTTTTTAAAAAAAACATTGGCCTATATTAAAACAGGACAAAATCATAGGTCCATTTTTATGTATGTATCCAAGAAGGCTAATAACTTGGGCAATATTTTAGCTCCAACCATTAAAAATATTACACACCATCTAGACAATAGGTCAAATTGGTTAAAGAACCCTGGATCTGAGTCCGATGTCCATGTAAGAAGATGTATGTGGGCCGTACCAAGGGGGCCATTTCTATCTGATTAAAGGAGCATTTTTATAATATTAAACAGGGCTTTATGGGACATTGACTGTCAAAACACTTCTCCACTGCTCACAAGAGATTTTAAATAAGGCCTTTTTTGGTATTGAAAAATTTTTAGCAGATTGGAGAAAAAGGTGATATAATTGAAAAAAAATTTAACGTATGGAAACTAAGTGGATTTTTAATTTAAATACATTAATACCAAGCGGTTCAAATGCAGAAGTGGAATTTTTTTCACATTTTAATGATTATTGTTTATGTAAGGATTGCTGATTATATTCAATGTGTAGAGAAAAAATAGGTGACTGGGTGGTGAAACATTAAGGTTTTTATGATTATTCTAATAAAGGTGCTTTTAATATAAGTTTAAAAAAAGTTGCTATTAATAGTTGTATTGGGAAATTGAATTAGATGATCCTTTTAGACATATTAGTCTCTATTCCAGTAGACTAGCAGCCCTATAAGTAGTCATACTCTGTAACCAAACTTATCGCTGACGAAGGAATACGATTATTCCGAAAATGCATCGGTAGTTTGGCTGTTGTGGACATCACCAATAGGTTTGCCAGTCTGAGAAGCGAGTGCTGCTGGCCAGATCGCACGCTTGTAATCTTACTGGAGTAGAGGCGAGGATAGGTATTTTTGCCTTACTTTGGACTGTGGAATAAAAGACGGTTGATCCACTTGTATTACGTGAGCCAAGTGTTGCTATTGTTATTTCTGTTCATCATTTTCGATGCTTGTAGACATTTCTGATATAAAGTGGTGTCTGGTTGTACTATGAGAACCGGGATTTGTGACAAGTGTCCAGTCACATACTAAGATAGTATTACAGAAAACCGAGAGATACAATAGTCATTGGTAGTTTATATTGGGCCAATCACTTATATACATTTTTAGCGTGGTGGTATAACATCATAAGTTATATAACCTGCCTTCACCCTCTCCCGGATAGGCCAAAGTTTATGACATGGGCTTTTCCTTTATGTGCCAATGCCCCATAGTGTGATTCAGTAATATTATAATTACACCAATAACCACTATATTGTTCATACCAAGCAGGTTGCGCCATTTACTGTCCAATGTTGGCATTACTACCCCTATACACCACACTTATGTGCAACACAATATATACACATAGGACAATTTAGTTTTATAGTACTAGATATATGACCACTGGTAGAGTCACAAATGACCACACAGGCAATTACTGATGCAAAGAGACACCGTGATTGTCTGCACAGTCATGAGAACAATGCACATAGGGCCACATGTATGAAAACTGTCTAGTTCGAAAGCTCACTTTGTTGCCCATAGCAACCAATCAGAGCGCACCTTTCATAATCTGATTGGTTGCTATGGCCAACAAAGTGAAATTTAGACAGTTTTCATACATGTGGCCCATAATGTCACTGCCAGGAGAGAGCGGAAAACACTGGAGCCTCAGTGGCACTGGAACAACAGCAGCTGCACAGGTGAGTACAAAGTATATATATTTTATTTTTTTTTACAATCTTGGACAATCTCTTTTAAAGCCATAAGCCTAAGGGATTGTTCACGCAGCGTGTTGAGTCCGTGTTAACAAGCGTTTTTAGATACGTTTTTGGATCCATCTGTCAAAGCCTAAACAGACCCAAAAACATATTTAGCAATCAGCAATGTGATTTTCATTGCTTTTACTGTGAAACATGCTTTTCTTATTCGTATTTCGTATCCATTGTATCATTTGCGTGTGTTGTATCCTTTTTGTATCCAATCGCCGCTGCGTTTTTGGATGCTATTTTCGGATCCAAAATGGATCCAAAATCGGATCCAAAAACACTGTGTGAACAAGCCCTAAATCAAACAGGAATATAGGCTGATCACAAGGCAGGTGAAAAAACAATTTCCAGTAGGATTCAGATAAACCACAATGACATATGAGCAGGTTTCAAAGACTTCCAAAAGGACATATTCGTTGAACTTGTGATCTTGTGAGCTAGGGATATAGAGTAAGGCCCGGTTTACACGGCTTATTCAAGCCGTAATTGCGGGCCGGATTTCGTGGGCCGGCCCCATAGACTTTCATTATCCACAGCGCGTATCCCGCTGGGATAATGAACATGTCACTTTCTCCTCGCCCGGCGTACTCACCGAGCGGGGAGGAGAGACGGAATCCATAGTTCTCTATGAGAACTGTGGATTACTGTAATGGCTGGGACCGATTCCAGCCGTATTGCAGTGCAGAACGGCGCGCAATGCGGCTGCAATCCGTCCCTGAAATAAGCCGTGTGAACGGCCCTTTACACTTGGTAGATTGTGCTGTATTCCATCAAAAAATAAAAAATCCCACCTGGCCTATTCTGAAGTATGCTAAAAAAGCAGAAAGAAGTGTGATCTGTAGGCAGTGCTGAAGGACAGCAGTTATCTTGATACTTTTCTGGTACTAGGTCAGGAAAGCACTGACAGTGTTCCATCTGAACCAAGGTAACATGCTCATATCAACATTATCGAGTCACCCACAATGGAGTCACATCCTAGATAGCAGAACTTCTAGAGCAAAAATATCTGTCCCGAACATTAAGTTTGTCAAGTTTTTCTATGAAATCGTACACAAATTTTCAAGTTGTATAATGTTGTACTGTGTTAGCCATAGAAAGCAGTAGAAGAGTGAAGAAATCAGGCGATACCTTTTAGAGGCTGACTGAGCATATTGGATGATAAGCTTTTGAGAGTACTAGCTCTCTTCATCAGACATGATGCTATACCTAGTAGTATACGTTTGTACCGAATTAGTCATAGGATATAACTGAGGATATTGGATGGTCAACCTCTAAAAGGTTTCACCTGATTTCTTCACTCTTCTACTAATTTTCAACAAAGGCTAAAAGAAAATGAACAAATAGAATGGGTGAAAACTGTTTTTTTTTGTGCTTAGAGATGAATGGGAATGGATCCAAAACCTTTCCATGTCTGAGTCTTTGGAAAACCTCGAGCTCTCTGTAGATGCACACACTCACCTGTTTCTCTGCGATCTCCAGGTGGGAGTGAAGGCCCTATTCAAACAAATAAATCTACCTCTTCACCAGGTAAAGAAACCTTAAATTGAAGCCCATCATAGAAGTTATGGTTTTATGCTCATGTGATTATAGATTTGCCTAATATATCTATATTTTTTTTTAAATACATCAATATAATTCTCTGTCTCACAGTATAATGCAGATTATAAGATTATGAGATTTCTGGTCCCATTGCCAGTCCATCCTGTGAAATAATTTTTTCCTTCAATAGTACATTTCAGGGACTAGGGGACAAATAACAGAAACATAAGTGATTGTTATCTATCCACAAAGTGCAGCAAAATGTGTCTAGTTTTAGAAAGCATAAAATTACCCTATACCATAACCAGAACTTAGATAGGACAAAGAAATAATCAGGGCAAGCATCAATTTGTTTGTGTACAATTTAGCAGGAACACTGGCTGGGGTGTTGGATTTAAAGGGGAGTCGCACCATGCACTTTGATGGCATATCAATATGTCAATCTCGACATATGCTTTGGCCTGCTGGCACACTATGTCGTCCTTTTCATACCCATAGTACTGGATTATATGAAGTAATTTACCTTGTTGGATACTCACATATAGCTCAGCATTGAGATCACCATTGATTCTAGTCAAGATTTATGTCTATGAGTTTTTTCTAGTCAAGTATCCAATGCTTTTGTCTGTGAAACAACCACGTATCATCAGGCTTCCTCCACCGAACTTGACAGTTCCTTCAATAACTCAATCCATTAACCCCCTTTTTCATTGATTCTTCCAGATCCATTTGCACTATCAGAGCCCAGTCTATTGAATTTTGTTTCATTTCTCTCATTTCCATTATTCTACTGCCACTTTTCACACTTTTTTGCAAACTTGAGCCAACACTTCTTCTGATGATATTGAATCGAGGCTTCTTCTCCTTTTCTCGAGCCACCATTCCAGACGTGTAATGTGCACTGCACAGTGCTTGCATGGATGTCTGTGATCTCACTCTTACAAAGCCTACAAGCCACCTCCACTGCCGTGTCTTTCACATTAGAACTGATAAACCTTGTGATGAGCGACTTGTTGACTCTGATATTCTGCCTGGACGTCCACCTCTTGGCTTTGGAATGGTTGGATGGACTTCATTTCATATTCTTCCAGCTCTCATGGCCTCACATGATGCAGTTTGGCCTTTTTCTTGGCAGAGAGACCGCTATCAATGAGCTGGATGATGCGGTTTCTCTTTTCTTTGGAAATCTCCTTTATGGCTGCTCCTTGATTCGAACCTGGGAAATTTTATTTCGGAATCAACCTAGTAACACACTGAGCTATTAGAGAATGTGAGAACAGGTTGTAATTTGTAGCATAGATGAAGAAAAAGATTGTCCCACCACCAGGAGCAAAACAGTAACAATGCAGTTACAAGAATCTGCATAACTAAGCATTTAATAAATAGTTGCAAGTCAAATTGATGTGTGAGATAGCCAAGATGATTGTCTATAAAAGTATGGGAGTCTCCCATTCAAAGTTGTAGTAGATGGTGAGATATGGAGCCTGAAAGTCAAAAGTTCAAAACATTGTTAAACTTTTGCTTGTCAGAGTGTATTGTAGGGACTCACTCACGTTCAGCCGCCATCTTGGGTCGTCCCAGGGGATATTCCGCTCTTGGACCGCCGTCCTTTGGTAGAACGGTTGGCACTTTAACACAGGGCACTTGAACACCGGGTTTCTTTCAGTCTGGCTTCCACCAGCTTTATTTCTTCAACACAGCATACAGGAATAAAGGTAAACAAAACCCTGGCCGTCTGGCCACTTACTACACATGTAGCTTCCCTCTCTATATTGGGTCTGGACCTAGTGTCCAGTCAGAACAGTCCATTCTACCAGCCTCCACTGGTTGGGCTACCAGAGGTCAGCCACCTGCTGGCTTCAAGCCTCTGGGGTAAGAGCCTCTCCTCAGCTCTTCTCCACTCCACTTCCAGGAAGCGAACTACACCCCCTGTATACCTGAAGGCCTAGGAAATCCGAGACCTATCCAAATCCTGGCCTGGAGCATGGGGAGTAGATGCCCACCCGACACATTGTCTACTCCCAATAAGAGCCGATCCAGGAACGACTGAAAGCCAAACTAACAATACACAATTGCCAACACTTAGTGTGATAAACAATATATACGGCTGGCTCTTATCCCACCAAGGCCAGGTATCCTTGGTGGCATGTTGCATATACCACTCTGGTATGACTCCACCTAGTGGCAGAAACAGGCAACAACCTGTAGTCGCTCTGCCATAGTATATATAGATTTGGGTGTCAATTTATTCTTATCAAATCACCTTTATCCATACATATAGTTGAAATTAAGATTTAATATTGTTGAACTCACATGTTATAAAATGAATAAATAAAATATATATCTTTACTTATACACATCTATATGTTTACAGACATTTTTACGGAAATACATTTTGGATTCCTAACTACTTTGGATTATATGTCTACACACATATATGACTCAACTACTGTTTGTTGATTTATTTTTATAGGACTTACAGTGATATATTTTAGGAGTCAGCTAAGTATGAAAAATAATAACTTTCTGGTGGTCTCTAAAATGACTATACTGTAGTAAAAGTGAGCCCCTAAAATCACTTTGGTTCCTCTGAGCATTTATTTCTACCACCCATAAAACTGCTTTTATTAAAAACAACATAAAATACATGAGTAGGACACAAGCTGTGTCCCCTGAGTTAATTGCAGCTCCATTGTATACATAAAGGTGGCCATTAATCTGTGGACGTCTCAAAAGTGACAGGAACGTCTCTGAGTAAAAACACAAGGCATTTACATGTAAAAGCATTTACCTAAATAGGAGCACTGTGTGTAAAGATATTTATCAAAATGAAATATTTTTATTATGGCTCGGTGGGCAGGTTCTACCACTAGTTGTGAATTATGTAGCTGAGGGTCTTAGGCCAAGCAAATTATAGTTGTGTGCTGTTTTGTTAATATTCACAGCACTGCTAATGGCTATACATTAAGACAGACCTGTGAAGTTTTACTTCTGCTATCATGGACAAAAAGAAATCTGAGCATAATAAAATAAGTGTTAATGATATTACTTGTATATGTCATATTATAGGTGACATTATTATATTGCTATACTTATCAGATTCTGATCAGAATCTGATGATTAGACAAAACCACAAATGCACTGCTCATATCTTCTTGATGTTCAGATGTTCATAAGATGCCTACAAAGGAAGTTCCTTTTCCTGGATTAATCACTCACTGGCTCACATGTAGTCCTCTTTAGAAAAATTGTCTTTAGCATCAGGACCAGGTATTATACAACCGTTGTAGAAAATCGTAATGCTTAACGCACCCTTCTTTTTAAAAAGGATGAAGGTGTTTCGATGATCAGGAAACACCCGTTTCTCTTAAAAAAAAAAAATTCTACAGCATTTTCTGTGTTTTTCTACAGCTATCCCTCAACATACAATATTAATTTGTTCCCAGGTGACCATTGTATGTTGAAATCATTGTACATTGTAACCATAACTCTATAGGAAATACTTAATTTGTACCAAAGCCCAAAAACGTCCCCCCAATGTAATGCTTTAATGTAGATTAAAGATAATAACATAACTAATCCAGATGAAGCAAGTCCTTACATATAACATCAGAAAGAGCTGCTGAAAGCTGGAAATCACTTGCTATTACAAGGATAGAATCTTCACCTGTATCCAGAGTCATAATGGCACATGTAAATAGCAGTACAGGACATACTGTACAGTAGAGAGGTGCAACTAGACCACCAATCACTGCATAAACTTTACTAATACATGTAAGAGCAGTACAGGACATGTAGTACCACACTGTACTGTAGAGAGGCGCTACTAGACTTCAAATCACTGCATCCACTTCACTAATACATGTAAGAGCAGTACAGGACATGTAGTACCGCACTGTACTGTAGAGAGGCGCTACTAGACTTCCAATCACTGCATCCACTTCACTAATACATGTAAGAGTAGTACAGGACATGTAGTAATGCACTGTACTGTAGAGAGGCACTACTAGACTTCAAATCACTGCATCCACTTCACTAATACATATAAGAGCAGTACAGGACATGTAGTACCACACTGTACTGTAGAGAGGCGCTACTAGACTTCCAATCACTGCATCCACTTCACTAATACATGTAAGAGCAGTAAAGGATATGTAGTACCGCACTGTACTGCAGAGAGGCACTACTAGACCGACAATCACTGCATGCATTTCACTAATACACATAAGAACAGCACAGGACATGTAGTACTGCACTGTACTGTAGAGAAGCGCTACTATACCACCAGTCACTGCATGCACCTCACTAATACATGTAAGAGCAGTACAGGACATGTAGTACCGCACTGTACTGTAGAGAGGCGCTATTAGACAACCAGTCACTGCATGCAACCTAATACAGGAGTTTGACAAGTAAAATATTCATAATATTTGGCTGGATCGTTGATGTTCAGTCTTGAAACCACGCTTGACATACAGTGTCCTAGAGAGGGCCATTGTAAGTATTGTATCCTGAGACCATTGTAACTTGAGGGGCCACCTCCCACACACATACTCTACGTTTTTAAGAATCATCTCCAGGGTTGCCTGAGTCTTCTTTAGAGTTACTCAAATGCATGCACATGTTGCTAGTAATGCATGTATCTGGTATATTCATGTCAAGTAAAGAATCAAGGGAGATGTGTACATTTAAGATTTTGGACACATTTTCCATTCCAGAGATAGATGATAGGTTTACTAACAGTAAAGTCATTTTCTAATAATGTTATTGCATCTTGCTACAGAGCAAAGCACGTTAAGTCTTCAGGAAAATATCAACTCGATGACCTGGCCAGTAGACAGTTCGAATTTTAATCTAATGAAAATTATAGTGAAAATTTTCTAAAATTGTTCCATGACAAGATTCTAGTGTTGAACGGTTAAATTCGACACAAATATTAGCAATTCAATTTGGATCAGCACAAGCTAAATTTTGGCAGAATTCATGGAACAATTGTCATTATCCTATTTTACTTACAAAACTGTTGCTCCGCGCACTCTCAGCATCTATTGCTTGATACAAGTCGGGTAAAAAAAATTCTCACCATATATACATGTAAATACCCGTACTCATTGTATTATAAAAATCAGCTTTATTTATCCAAAATGAGAAGCCGAATCCATAAACGTTTTCGATCACATACAAGACCTTCTTCAGACTCTTGGCTTATCTTGTAGGAGATATTAAATATGGGCGCAGGCAATGTATTATTGTCAGATATACTGGATATAGCTGTTGGACGCCAGTTCACTCGTCCAACAGCTATATCCAGTATATCTGACAATAACACATTGCCTGCACCCATATTTAATATCTCCTACAAGATAAGCCAAGAGTCTGAAGAACGTCTTGTATGTGACCGAAAACGTTTATGGATTTGGCTTCTCATTTTGGATAAATAAAGCTGATTTTTATAATACAATGAAGTACGGGTATTTACATGTATATATTATCCTATTTTAGGCTTGGGGTTTGGCTACGGTTAGGTCAGATTTGGGCTCTCGTTATACAGTAGACTGATCCTTCATGGTGGTTTATGAAATGGCAGTAGAAGGTACCACATCAACGAAACAGGGGTCGGGAGCTACTAGACATTAGAGTCCTGTGTATAATGGAAGCATTCACTGATTTCTAACTCAATGCACTGCCGTCACTCTGCTTATACTCCATCCCACCAATCAGGTGATCAGGTTTCTGCCATTGGTTGATAATTCCCGGGATACCTTTTCTAATAATGACCAGGTACAGAAGATGTGAGTGGTAGGTGTTTTTACACCTCTCCTACACTTTGGGGCATCTTGAATGCCCCTCACATTACCTGATGCATCTGAGAAGAGAAGGACAAATTGTCCTGTTTGATGTGACCTCATCTCATGGATTCATTCCAGAACTTTGGGAGACCAACTCTAAATACAGGGGACATAGCACCTTTCCAGGTTGCCAAGAACCAACAAATCCAGTATGTCAGGGGTCCCCAACTCCAGTCCTCAAGGCCTGCCAACAGGTCATGTTTTCTGGTTTTCTTTAGCATTGCACAGGTGATATCATTATTGTCAGTGCATTATGTTGGAGATCCTGATAACCTGACCTGTTTGTGGGCCTCGAGGACTGAAGTTGGGGAACACTGCAGTATGTGATACATGGGATGGAGGATTGGGTATGGGAAAAAGAGTGGAAAAAATAGTCCGCAATTGAGTGGGAATTTTAAAATCACCAAATACCTTGTTGTCACCCAATGAGCACTGGGGATGGGGTCTAGAGCACTGCCCAAACTTCAACCCCAAGAGCAAAACATTTTTAACCCTTCAGCACCTGCTTCAATTCTAACCTCTGCCTAAATTGAAAATCACTCAATAGCACAAACATTGTCCAGTGACTGGATCCCAACAACAGACTATATAGTTCATTCAACAGAGCACCTGGCAACTGAGACAATCAGACAATAGTGAGGACCCCACCAGGAATCGTAGATCTTCTCTAAATGAACTTCTCTGAGAAGAGAATTTGCATTGTGGACATGGAGCTAGGTAGTATTGCCTTCCAGAGCCGTGGCCCAGGTAGGATTAGGGTGGGGATAAAGGTAGAGTTAAAGGGCCACTCCAGGTTTTTATTTTCCTATTTGTTCAACAGAAATTGATTTTGCAGTGAAAGTAATTTTGCTTACCTTCAGCTAAATACAGGATTTCTGGTTGACACAACAGTCTGTGTTAGGTCACATGACGTGCACTCTGATTGGCTAAAAGATACTTTGGTGTTGATGCTGACAGAAAGTCCTGATCTCTATGCTTAGAGAGATTCACTTGTAGGTCAATCAACCATGAGTGTTTTAGTAATACAGAGTGCTGCTCCCATAACCAGATGTCAGCAGTGAGAAATCCTGAACTAAAAGAAAAAAAGAAAACTTGGAGTGGTTCTTTAACATTGGGTTAGGGGTAGGTTTTGGGATTAAGCCTAACCCTATGCAGTTTAGAGGCATTTGGCTGCTGTAGGTGCCTTTCAGAAGCTAGAAAACACTTCCAGAATGTTTCCTCCATGGCCTTTGATTATATTTGGGTTAGAGATGTCCAAAATCCTGAATATTTTGACAAGTTCAACCAAACTGCAGCCAACCCAAACAAAGACCTTTTTGGAGCAACACTGCAAGACTCCATCCAGCAAAGCTGATCTGTCAACTGTTTTTATAACCCGCTTGGGGAAGAATATTGTTTATGATTAGTGACCTCCAAGTTCTGAAGAAATCACGTAAAATTCCAGTCCGAGGAGGAGCAAAAAAGTAATATTTGGAATTTTTTTTTTTTACCATTGATTACATTTTTTTTTTCTCTGCTGAATTTGGAAAGACATGCTGTTAATTAAAATAATTTGAGGTGAAGTTTATGTTGCCAGAACATTGTATCATATCTGGGATTTGTTCATTTGTCAAAAGCAGTGTAAAAATGTCATGATTTTTACCGGGGATTGTACCATGTGACATTTAGAATTTAACCAGTATTTTTATGTTGAAGAGTTGCTTGTTGACCCTTCGGATTCAAAGCCCAGAGCTACTACCTACAAGCCATTTATTTGACCTTCAGAAGTTGCTGCCCAAGTGATTGGCAGAAAGTTTCATCTGCTAGTAAAGTATACTTTTAGAACAGGGCCAAATTTTACATTCGTATATGTCTGTTCCTTCACTTTTTTGGTTTTGCTTTGGTACCAACAATTCTTCCATATGGCCTAAGTATGTTTAATGAGCAGGAGGCTGCATAAGGGTTTCTATTATTGTCTCTTAATCCATTTGCTGGAAGCACACGGAAAGGTGAGCTATTGGGATCCTTAATTTTGATGTTGGTGCTATGCAGCGGCATTGTTGGCGTGATGCTTTGCCTGTAGTGTGGTGTGATCCAGAGCCAGGGACTTAGTCTGGTATGAGGGGGTGCTGCTGGGTTGCTTCCATCATGGGTGCTGTTGTTGTGCCAGTGGTTATTATGCAGTGCTATGCCTATTCTTTTGGGGACTGGCTTAGAAGACGTGGCCATGAATTCGTGGACATATACAGTTTGATCTAAATGTATTTTTTTATAAATGTAACGTGCTATAAAGTTTTCTTTACTTTGGTGTTGCACATCAGGTTTTGGGTCAAAGTTAAGTTCAAACCAAACTGAAGCGTTTCGACTTTGGTTGACTCAAAAGGGTCATAAAAAAATTACCTAAAAATATCAAGCATAACTGTTTGTTGAATGGGTTAACTTACCCAGTCTTGTGGCACCAGGACTGGGACAAGGTGTCCTAGGCAAATAAGGCATATAGCGTCCCCCAGTGGAAAATTCAGCCCACTACATCCCTTCTTTCGCCCCCTTCCTCCCTGGGATGAAGTGATACCCTAGGCAGTCGCCTACCTTTGCCTACCCGTCGTCACAACTCTGTATGGCACTGCTGCTCTGACATCACTCCCATCTGACATCACTTACAATACAGCGTCTACTTTGGGTTAGGGTTACTATTACAGTCAGAAGTAGGTCTAGGTTTAGGATTAGAGAAGGAGTAAAAACATTTAGGCTTGGGACATCTCAAACCTACGTTTTTTTATAAGTTTAGTCAAACCCTCCATTGCAGCGACAGATCAAAGTATAGTATATGATTTTTTTTTTTAATTTTTTTTTTACAATTTGGGTATATTTTATGGGACAGGATTGAAAAGGAAAATAAGTCAGAATGATCTATTGGTATGTCAGAGATGCAATGTGAAAGAATCAGATTGGTGATGGTTTTCTTAGGTAAGGTAAAGTCTGGTGTTTGGCCCACATCATAAACTAAACATTACCAACCAAACATTTCTAACATGTTTTATATCTGGTTTTTCCTCAAAGTCAATATGGGAAAAAAATGACACTGGAAGAAAAAACTGCTATGTGTGAATGGGAAGTGGAAATCTGTACAACTAAGGCTAGGTTCACGTTTATGGTGTATGTTTAGTGTGTACCCTGGGAAAGTTAAATGTATTCATAGGATTAAATGGCCCGACGGAGGCCAAAAGTGCCTCCATTTGGCATGTATTCATATGTATTCTGCAAAAAAAGTATAGAACAGCAGTAGCCTATGCTAGAAACACAATGACATTTAGAAAAAAACATATACATTAAGGGCGACATGTATGAACGGGGCTGCGCCAGTTTTCTGGTGTACTTTGAGCCAAAAAGAATGTATGAACAAGGTACTCCAAACTTTGATGTGATAAGTTCCCTTGTAATGCACCAAAGACACTTTTAAGTGCACCAAAGATTAGGAGAGTTCTGGGGGTGTCGCACCACATTCATAGGATTAGACACATTTATGATTCTTTGACTCCAAACCTAAGCGCAGGACAGTTAGAACAGCCAGATCAGGTTACAGGTGGTGCCTGAGCCAGACTTGTGGTATTGGCACTACACTGCCCTGTATGTATGATCTCCAGAAGAACAGCCAGATCAGGTTACAGGTGGTGCCTGAGCCAGAGTTGTGGTATTGGCTTTACACTGCCCTGTATGTATGACCTGCAGAAGAACAACCAGACCAGGGTAAAGGTTGTGCCTGAGACAGACATGGGGTATTGGCTCTACACTGCCCTGTATGTATGACCTGCAGAAGAACAGCCACCAGGGTAAAGGTGGTGCCTGAGCCATACTTATGGTATTGGCTCTACACTGCCCTGTATGTATGACCTGCAGAAGAGCAGCCAGACCAGGGTAAAGGTGGTGCCTGAGCCTGAGTTGTGGTATTGTCTCTACACTGCCCTGTATGTATGACCTGCAGAGGAACAGCCAGACCAGAGGTAAAGGTGGTGCCTGAGCCAGACTTGTGGTATTGGCTCTACACTGCCCTGTATGATGACCTGCAGAGAACAGCCAGACCAGGGTAAAGGTGGTGCCTGAGCCAGACTTGTGGTTTTGGCTCTACACTGCCCTGAATGTATGACCTGCAGAAGAACAGCCAGACCAGGGTAAAGGTGGAGCCTGAGCCAGACTTGTAGTATTGGCTCTACACTGCCCTGTATTTATGACCTGCAGAAGAACAGACCAGGGTAAAGGTGGTGCCTGAGCCAGACTTGTAGAATTGGCTCTACACTGCCCTGTATGTATGACCCTACAGAAGAACACCAAACCAGGGTAACGGTGGTGCCTGTGCCTGACTTGTTGGATTGGCTCTACTCTGCCCTGTATGTATGACCTGCAGAAGAACAGCCACCAGGGTAAAGGTGATGCCTGACCAGACTTGTGGTATTGGTCTACACTGCCCTGTATGTATGAACCTGCAGAAGAACAGACCAAGGTAAAGATGGTGCCTGAGCCAGATTGTGTATTGGTCCTACACTGCCCCTTGTATATATGACCTGCAGAAGAACAGCCAGGCCGGGGTAAAGGTGGTGCCTGAGCCAGACTTGTGGTATTGGTTCTACACTGCACCTGTATGTATGACCTGCAGAAGAACAGGTTCATACATTCTGGCGCATTCTACACTGCCTTAAAGGGTTTGTCTCACTACAAGGATTGCTTTTTTATGTTAAAGATCTTGCAAAAACAAGTCACTTTGCAATATATGTCCATTAACAGTGTCCTACCTATTCCTAGATATCCCCTGTTGTATGGGCTGCATCAGGGCCATTCCTAGGCTAAATTGAACTCAGGGCGAGGTGAAGAAATTTCCACCCCCCCCCCCCCCCCCCCAACCCCCCCCCCCCCCCCCCCTGTAACATAATTGCGACACAATGCATCACCAACAACCAAATCTAAAATATACATAAAGTATTAACACAATGTGCTAGGTATAAAACTACTAAATAATAGTCATACAGTTACCAAATAGCACCGCTACACCAACCAGAATCCCAGGCTAGTAATGCCAATGTCCTGCTAAGACCACATATAACCAGCACATAGTGACCAAATACTGCGACACCGTGACCACATAGTGACCGAATAATACTGTCACACCATAAGCACATTCAAACCCGCACATAGTGACTGAATATACAAAACTGACCATTACTGAGTTATAAACCATTTTACCCACAACTAATATTACCGGCATACAGTGACCATACAGTATTGGGGTACCAGCTGTACACAGGGTTTTGCAGAATATAAATGATTACAGTAAAGTTATATCCAGGCACTTACAGGAGACGTCTCTGAAGCGTTGGTCTCTGTCTCTTCTTCTTCTCCATCTGTCCCAGACGCCATGACATCTTTTCCCGGCCTCGACTCTTCACTGTAGAATATACAAAACAAACATCTTAGACGCCTCAGTTTATCAGCACTAGAGGCCCCTGTAGCCAGTAGATGCCCCTGTAGCCAGTAGATGTCCCTGTAGCCATTGATGCCCCCCTGTAGCCAGTAGATGCCCCTGTAGCCAGTAGATGCCCCCCTGTAGCCAGTAATTCCCCCTGTAGCCAGTGATGCCCCCCTGTAGCCAGTGATGCCCCTCTGTAGCCAGTAGATGCCCCCTTGTAGCCAGTAGATGCCCCCCTTATAGCCAATAGATGCCCCCTGTAGCCAGTAGATGCCCCCCCCTTATAGCCAGTAGATGCTCCCTGACGCCAGTAGATGCCCACTTGTAGCCAGTAGATGCCCCCTGTAGCCAGTAGATGCCCCTTTAGCCAGTAGATGCCCCTATAGCCAGTAGATGCCACTGTAGCCAGTAGATGCTCCCTGTAGCCATATGATGCCCCCCTGCAGCCAGTAGATGCCCCCTTTAGCAAGTAGATGCCCTCTTATAGCCAGTAGATGCCCCCTTATAGCCAGTAGATTCCCCCTTATAGCCAGTAGAATGCCCCCCTTATTTGCCAATAGTGCCCCCTTGTAGCCAGTAGATGCCCCCTGTACCAGTAGAAGCCCCCTTATAGCCATTTGATGCCCCTGTAGCCCGTAGATGCCCTTTTAGCCAGGTTAGATGCCCCCTTTATAGCCAGTATATGCCCCCTTGTAGCCAGTAGATGCCCCTGTAGCCCAAAAGTGCCCCCTTTTAGCCCGTAGATGCCCCCCTTTTAGCCAGTAGATGCCCCCTTGTAGCCAGTTAGATGCCCCCTGTAGCCATATAGATGCCCCCTTTTAGCCTGTAGACGCCCCCCTTTAGCCAGTAGATGCTCCTGTAGCCGGTAGATTCCCCCTTGTAGCCTATAGATTGCCCCTGTAGCCAGTGATGCCCCCTTGTAGCCAGTAGATGCCCCCCTGTAGCCAGTAGATGCCCCCTGTAGCCAGTAGATATCCCCTGTAGCCAAATAGATGCCCTGTAGCCAGTGGATGCCCCTGTAGCCCGCAGATGCCCCCGGTAGCCCACAGATGCCCCCTGGAGCCAGTAGATGACCACGCTGAAGCCAGTAGATGCTCCCTATAGCCAGTAGATGCCCCCTTGAAGCCATTAGATGCCACCTGTAGCCAGTAGATGCCCCCCTCTGTAGCCAGTATGCCCCCTCTGTAGCCGTAATGCCCCTCTGTAGCCAGTAGATACCCCCCCCTGTAGCCAGTAGATGCCCCCTGTAGCCAGTAGATTCCCCCTGAAGCCAGTAGATGCCCCCATAATAGCCAGTAGATTGCCCCTGTAGCTAATTATAAAATAAAAAAAAAATACTTACCAGCCACGTCCCCGCGTCCAACTCCGGGAGCTGCAGAGCAGTGCAAGTGGCGTGATGTCACCACGCCGCTTACACTGTCACGCAGCTCCCATGGATCTACTCGGAGGCAGAGCTGCCAGCCGGGGAGATCGAGCGTCGCAGGGGGCGCGGTGAAAGCCGTGCACCCCCTGCGACGCTGATACAGGGGAGGAGTCAGGACGGGAACGATCTGTCCTGCCTCCTCCCTGTACCTGCAGCTGCACAGCGAGTGCGTTTAGCTGCTGAGTGGCTCTGCGTGGCTGTTCTAAAACAGCCGCGCAGAGCCAGAGGCTATCCTCCGGGCGATCCAGCAGGGCGGCGCCCCCCTCGGGTGAGCGGAGCGTTGGCGCCCCGGGTGATCGCCCGCCTCGCCCACCCCTAGGAACGGCCCTGGGCTGCATTAGCTCCTCAGGTCACTATAGCTACAGACCTGTTCAATCTGTCCTGATAGGCTGCCAGCGCTGGTTGCTATAGCTACAGACCTGGCTTCTTCTGCAGCCTAGTAGAAGCCAGTAAACAAGCCTCTGAATTCAAAATGAAGTCAAGAAAACAGGACTGAGGCATACCTCCCAACTGTCCCTATTTTGGAGGGACAGTCCCTATTTTTGACACTTGTCTCTCTGTCCCTCTTAGCTGTATAAATGTCCCTCTTTTTCATTTAGAAAACAGATTTGCATCAATAAACTGAGTATCTTGCTGGTTGCTTCCTCGTTGTATAATACATCTTACATATAATACATCTTGTTATAAAACAACTTACTTAATATTTTATCATTGGATACAAAGCAATCCTGAAAATATCTCTCTTTTTGCCCATCTAAAGTTGATGTGTGTGTGTGAGTTGTGGGGGGGGGGGGGGTGGTGTGGTGTGATTAGAGTCATGTGTGGCGACGTGATTAAAGGCGTGTCTTGGTGTGATGTCATGCTTTGGGTGTGGTTAGAGGCGTGACCTGATGTGTCCCTCTTTGCACTCTCTAAAAGTTGGGAGGTATGCTGAGGTAAGATGAATCAATGTAGTGAGACAACCCCTATAAAGCTATTCAGAACTTGCCTGTCAGTGCCAAAGTTCATACATGTCGCCCTAGATGTATAATTTTTTTTTTTACATTGGGATCCAATGGCTGACGGATGCCACTTCTTTCCATCCATCAAAAGCCTCCATTTAATGTATACGTGAAGCCAGAAACCTGATGTGAACCTAGCCTTAGGCTGCTCTTCATCTTGTCAAACGCCAAAACAGAACCTATTGGACCCTTTAATAAATCAGTGGGGCTTCAGGTGCATATTAAATAAAGTACAAGGTAAAAATTAGTTGTTTAACGAGCTGGCAGTGCTGTCATGGCTTGTGTCCAAGCAAAAAGCATGACAGTGTGAACAGAGCCTAACACAAGCAAAAAAATAGATAGTCTAAAATACATGCATTTTACTATTTCTTTTGCAGCGATCCTATAGGAATACTACAACATACTGCAGTTTTTACATGTGATTATCAAAAGCTGCAATACAAGTTTATGAATCTGACTATTTCATGCATTGAACTTACCCTTAAAGGGGTTGACCCACTACATTTTTTCATCTTACTTCAGTCCTGTTTCATTTTTGAATTCGGGGGCGTGTTTACTGGCTTCTACTGGCCGGCAGTGATGAGCTGCTAAGAATATCAGTTCTGTAGCTATAGCGACCAGCACTGACAGCTTAACAGGAGAGATTGAACAGGTCTGTAGCTATAACAACCTGAGTAGCTAATGCAGCCCATATAAGAGCGGATATGTAGGAATAGGTAGGACACTGTTAATGTACACATATTGCAAATGGGCTTTTTTTTTGCAAGATCTTTAACATAAATAGCAATCCTGGTAGTGAGACAACCTCTTTAAAGTGGAACTCCCCTCTCATCTATGACATGAAACTAGAAGCAGCTCATAAGTACAGAACAAATAAAATAAAGCGATTTTTAAATTTACTTTTTGTTAAATTTGACAGGAGCGTTCACATTCCCAAAAAGACCTCTTTCGGGTACCAGTTTTTCGGAAAAGTATGCTACCATAGGTGCAGACAGGGGAGTCATTTAATTTTTACTTTGTAATGAGCCTTAGTGAGTGTTATTTGTCCTTGTTTACTTATTTTTTCGCTTGTGTTTCAAATTTTTAACCCCTGTTCTTCAGTGTCCCTCGCGGGCCAAGCACTTCCGTCTGTATACACAAGAGGTGTTGGAGCTGGGTCACAATGTCTCCTTTCTTCTTCTGCTCCCTGCCTCAGACGATGTCTGCAGTGCCCCAGGACAGAGTAATCCTTACACCCCACACTCAGGATTCCTTAACCTCCCCCTTCAAATGTTTGAGCTAGGTACACAAGCTTGTTTTCTTGCCTAGACATATTAGTGCTAACCTGTACATTAAATAATCTATCTATCATAGCATTCTTTCTTTCCCAGTAGTGGCTCAATAAATCACAGTGGCCACAAATCTCTGGTGTGATCTCTATGGGCTGCACACAGTGTTACTTTGTGGTCACATACACACAATCATTGTGTTTTGACTGAGCAATAGTGTCACAGGGGAAGACGCGGGTTTCACCTTTGTGAATTTTTAAAAATTGTTTAACGAAAAATTCAGTAATATAGACGGATTGTAACATTTACCCTTGTTTTAAAATTAATTATTCATCTTTTGCAAGGTACACAAACTTACATAATATAATTGCTGAGATAGACAGAAAATATTGCTCTGTGATTGAAAAAAATGTCTTAGTCCCCGATTTTTTGGGGAATGTAAGATGCACTTTTTCCCCAAAAATTTGGGAGGAAAATGGTACTAAGTCTTACAGTCCAAAAAATACGGTAGGTGCTTTTTTTGGCCCCGGGCGTTTTAAAAGTAAAAAAAAATCGTAGGGGCGTCTTATGGTCCCGGTGCGTCAAAAGTCTGAAAAATACGGTAATGGGTTTTTTGCATTTTCTACAAAATTGCAGCATCATTGTCTCTTTAAAGTGAACCTGTATCCCAAACCAGGCATCTTTTTTTCCACAGCAAAATTAAAAAACAGGGAACGGGAAAAATATTTTTATTGACTAAAACCCTTGCTTATTCGGGGACCTAGGAGTCTAGTGGGCATTCCAAATCAGTGAGGAAGCTTTTATTTTTTCCAAAGGTGGGATCAGGCCGGACCCCCTTAGGGGAAAACCCCTTTGGGCCTTGAGAAAAGGTGGAAATACAATACTGGCATGGCTGCTTTAAGGGAAAAAGGCGGAAAAGGGGGAAAAGCAAGAGGCAAGTTGGGGGGGTGTTATTCATGGGGTGGGCCCCAAAAAATCAACCCCATGGAGTCCAAAATCAACTCCCCTGGGGGGCCCCGGGTCAAAATTCATGGGGGCCCCAAAAATCAATCCACTGTGGGGCCCCAAAAATAACCCACGGGGGCCAAAGCAACCCATGGTGGCCCCAAAAAATCCTAGGTGGGCCCCAAAATCAACTCCCCCTGTGGGGCCCAAAAAAACAATCCCTGGTGGGCCCCCGAATCAACTCCCTTGGGCCCCAAAAATCACCCACGGTGGGCCCTAAAATTTAACCCACTGGTGGGGCCCCAAGAATCAGGGCCCACTGGGGGGCCCCCAAGAATCACTCCCCTGTTTGGGCCCCAAAAAACAAACCCCCCGGTGGCCCCAAGAATTAACTCATGGGGCCCCCAAAAACAACTCATGGTGGGCCCCAAGAATCAACCCCTAGGGGGCCCCCGAAGAATCAACCCACTGGTTTGGGGCCCCCCCGAATCAATCCCCTGGTGGGCCCCAAAAAAATCAATCCACTGGGGGGCCCAAGAATCAACTCCCCCGGGGCCCAAGGATCAACCCCACTGGGGCCCCAAGAATAAAATCCACTGGGGGGCTCCCAAGTAACCCCGGTGGGGCCCCCAAGAATCAACCCCATGGGGGCCCCAAAAATCAAAAACCCCCCTTGGGGCCCCCCAAAAACAATCCACGGTGGGCCCCCCCAAAAATCAACTCCCTGGGGGCCCCCCCGAATCAACTCCCGGTGGCCAAGAACAACTCCCCAAAGGGGGGCAAGAAACCCCTCCCCTGGTGGGCCCCGAATTAAATCCCCTTTGGGGGGGCCCCGAAAATTAACCCCCATGGGGGGCCCCAAGAACACTCCACTTGGCCCCCGAAAAATATGGTGGCCCCCAAGAATTAACTCCATTGGGCCCCCAAAAAACTCCACTGTGGGGCCCCCAAAAATCAACTCCACTGGTGGGCCCCCCCAAAAATCAACCCTTTAGGCCCCCCGAATCAACCATTGGGCCCAAGAATCAACTCACTTGGGCCAAAGAATCAACTCCACTGGTTGGGCCCAAGAATCAAAAACCCCCTGGTGGGCCCCAAAATTTTAACCCCCATGGTGGGGCCCCAAGAACCCCATGGTGGTCCCCCAAAAATCAACTCCATGGTGGTCCCCCAAAAATTTAACCCGGGGTTTGCCCAAAATCAACTCCATGTAGGCCCAAGAACAACCCACTATGGGGCCCCCTGAATAAATTTAATGGTGGGCTCAAGAATCAAATTCATGTGGGCCCCCCAAAAATAAAATCAATGATGGGCCCCAAAAATCGCTCCAGGTGGCCCCAAGAGTCAGTTCTATTGGTGGGCCCCAGGAATAAACTTCACTGGTGGCCCCCAGGCACCTCAGTCCGATATTTAGTAGGGCTGTCAATCACTGAGTAGATCTTTTGTTTGTACTCTTAATCCCAGAATGATTGGGGATTGAAATTAATAATTTACAAGCTATACTAAATCTTTTCAGTCAAAACTTCCTATTATTTTGAACAGGGCCGCGCTATAACCTTGCTTTCCCCTGCTGAAAAGCATTTTCAAGGGGGAAAACGGGAAAAAGGAAAAATGCTACCTGAATTAACAGACACCCCCTGTTTAAGGGCACACAGTGACAGGTTCCCTTTAAGACATTTGCAGGTCTGATATAAAATAAGCTTCCATATCAAAGAGGTTCTGTAACCATTCTTGACATGTCTGGCTTAGTAAATCCTTGTGCTCCCTGTGAAATAACCATTCTGGAGCATCTTCCATTATAACTCTGGGTTGTGCTGTTCTTCTGTTATTCCTCCTAGAACTGTATCGTTCAATCTGTCAGATGGGTGTTACCAATTGGAGGTGTGTCTCTCCATAGCCTGACATCGTCTAGTCACTGCTGACAGAGCCAGTGTGTGCAGGGACACATCCCTTTAAAATCATGATTGGTAACACCAAGCTGGCAGATTCAGTAAAAAAATCTTGGAAGGAATCCCAAAGAGGCAATACTGAGGGAGGATTTCTTCTTAAACAAGTGAAGATTTTGTCCCCCTAGGACATAATCTTCACTTGACACAAACAGGAGACCGCTTTGCAATATGCCAGGGGGACATAATGTTCCTTTGATCCATTGTTTTAATAGATAATATGTATGTTAAAAACAAATTGCTATGTCAAAATGTGCAATTGCAGATGTATCTGTGAATCTCCAGTATTTCCACAGCAAAGTTCAAAACAGCTGCTGATTTATTGCAGAATTTGAAGATTTAGAATAAATATACAGTACATATTCCACATTAATTAACATGCTGTGTATTTAAAATGTTTTTCTGTCTGCGTAGATCATGTGTAGGATTTTCGGCAAGGTATGAAAGAAATGTACTACAATATCATTAACATTGCAATACTGTAATATGTTGTGGATTCTCCTCATGTAATTCCTCTGCAGAACATCAACAGCATTTTCATCCCTCGTGAAAGGATCCTGAATCCAAAAGCTGTATTGTGCTGGAATTCGATTTTTGAGTTTGTGACTTATATACCAGTTCTCAAATGTAATAGAATGGGTAAAGTGGTTTCAAACTGGACTGTTAGGACATAACCATATGTATATATGGTGGCCAATGGCTGCATGGTTTTGCAGGTGATATCACAATTTAATCAGCAACTTCTTATGGCTGCAGCATCTGGCTGTGGTTTTATCATCATGAAGCTTCCATATGTGAATGCAGCCTTAAAGAAGTTGTTCCATCACAGACATTGATGGCATTTCAATAGGACATTTCATCAATGTCAGATAAGTGGTCGTCACTCCCCATTGTAAATGAAGAAGTCACTCTCTAAAGGTAGTCCCCGGGTTACGAACGGGATAGGGATTGCAGGTTTGTTCTTAAGTTGAATTTGTATGTAAGACGGAACAGGTTTCTTTACTAAATGTAACTTCAACACAGAAGTTTTTTTTTAGTTTTGGATCGTGCAGAGAAGGGTCTTTACATTTGTTTGGCTCTCTGTGTCCCTGTTAAGAAGATTTCACTTCATTTTCACCTCATGTACTGCTGTGGCATGCTGGAACTTGTTGTTCCACAGCTACTATCTGCTGTGGAACATGGAACTACAAGTGCCAGCATGCCCCATAAGTCTCCGTTTGTAACTAGGGGACAGATGTAAGTCGGAACGGTGTAAGTCGGGGACTGCTTGTATTCATTTCAGTGGGAGTTCCAAGAACTGCTAAGCGGTTGTAGTCGGCTGTACTCGGAACTCCCATTTATATGCCATCAATGTTCATGGTGGGAACATCCCTTTGAAGAGATCCTCTGCTGTTCCTGACATGCCTGTTTTAGTAAATCCTTGTGTTCCCTGTGAAATGCCAATGATGGAGCATCTTCTCTCATTTCTCCGTGTTGTGCTTCTGTTATTCCTCCTAGAAATGTATTACTGAATAGATACATAGACTTGGTATGTATTTACTGTATCCATACAATAAATACATGTGCTCTATTCATTTCATACATTAAAGAAACAATGGTGGATGGATTTTTTTATGCATATCCTATACTAAAATTAAATATTACTATATGAATACCCAAAAAGGATTCCTAAAATATAATGACTGTTCATGCCCCAAAAAAATAAGATCAAAATTGCTATAAAATAAAAAATAAAACGGAAATAATTTAATGGCACAGGCTTTAATCTGGACCTGCTTTTCTGTGAGAATCATAAATGAGAGTTGTTAAATTAAATGACAGCAATACTGCTAAATTATCCGATAATACGGCTCTTGCATGATCCGATTACAGTGCATGTGTTCATGTACCATATATAAACAGGACTATGTTAGGCATTTTCATTCTTCTAAAAATTCTTTCCAATTATCCAGTTTAACCCATCTGGGCTCGTATGTGTACCCATAATATTGCTGGTTTGACAGTAGGACTATGTCATGTCGGACGAGGGAGAAATATCAGTTCACAGGAGTGAGATAAGGTGACATGCCTGAGGGGCTATGGAGCCAGCCAGGATGGAACCAGGAATTGTAGTCCCCTTGTGATATGTCACACACTGGCTGTCCTGACCTGCCCAGCACTTATAATGTCGCTGCAAAAACACTGGCTGATATTAACCCTGCATGAGACAGGCTGCCGACTGCTAATAGCTAATGAGGCTGTTCATCTTCACCACTCAGCATTAGCTAATATAATGGATGACCCGTAACGCTTGTTGTAGCCACAGAAGCTTTGTCCTTGGCCTCCTGTGATATCTGTCATTACAGAGTTTTTCTGCATTATTACCCAGTATATGTCACAAGAATGCTTTACTACAGTCTCCTGTCTGCTAGTTAATATGCAGGGCAACCATAGGGAATACTTTATGAGACTGTTCAAAATGCAATATCACACATCTCTTTCCATTAGTAAAAATTTTTCTCAATCTACCCTAAAAATGACATGTTGCTCCAGTGTATACCATAAAGCCTGTGACTTCTATTTGCCACTAATATCTATGCTTTATTCTTAAAGGAGAGATTTTAGGAAACTTCTGAACAGGAAGTACTGTTGTAAAATAAAAATGACCTGTACTCACTACTACAGTGTTCCAGTGCCTCCAAAGCTCCCCCAACACTGATGTCATGTACATCGCCAATCACTGGCCATATATCTGCTCGCGAGTAGAGCATTGAACCGCTGAGGTGAGTGATGTAGGTATCGTCACTGCTGGGGGATCACTGCACTGGTACGGTAGTGACTAGAGAGAAAAGTAGTGATTATTTTATTTATTTTACATCAGTTACAGCCTACTGGGGGTCCTAAAATCTTGGAAGTCCTCCTTAACTAGATGCTGATCACCCACTGACTATAAAAATCCAGGCGGCCAACATCTAACGCTGTGCAGTTGCGCAAGTAGAGATCTGTCAACCAGCATTAGTCGGCTTTACATTGAGTAGGCAGGGATAGCTTATTACCAACCCTGCCTTCACAGACTTACAGAATTAGAGTCTTGTAACTTAAAGTTATCTATCTATCTATATATATGTATATAATATATATATATATATATATATATATATATATATATATATAGTATCCCCGAACTGTTACACTGTTGGTTGTGCTTGGCATAACCTTTTGTGGAGAGGGAGATTTAAAGCTGGCCAAAAATTTACATAGGCCATGCCTTCTTTGTATCAAGCCACACCCTCTTCACAACCACCACCACCACAACCAACTGTGTAACAGCTCTGGAAGAAACCTAATTGAGGGTTTTGGCGTCATCCAACTTTCCTGGACATTGGATAGCCTATTCAGGAGATCTTCAGACAGTATATTACCTCCATATAGTGACCATATAGTGGTAGATTCCAGTGTACACAGGCTCTATAGACATTTAACTAATTACAATGCAGTTACATCTAGGGACTGACCGACATCTTCTATGACTTGAATATCTCTCTTTCCCTCTTCTTCTCCATCCTGTCTAGACCGTCATGGAATTAAAATTTTTCAGCACTTTCCTACCAGTGGCCACCTCTGTACAAACTCCACATGAGGTAATAGGTGCAGGTGATGAGGTTGTGGAGGGATAGGTGGTGGTGAGTGGACAATAGAGTAATCAATAGGAGGGGGTTGTATTTTGTGTAGGCACTAAGATGCATAACACAATGGTGGAAAGGGATGGGATAAGGGGTACAGAGCAAAGCTTAAAGGCAGAATATCCTTGGGGGGACAGATGACAATCCCCATGGAGATTGTGCTACAGCTGTGGTTTGTACCCACCCGAAACATATTGTGCATTTTAAACTCAGTACCCTGCACTCCTAAAAGATCAGCTGCAGGCATGATCTCCAGAGTGTGCAGGAGATGGAGTTCTTTGGTACTGTCATGTTTTTTTTTTATGTTTCTATTCTTATACAGGTTTCCCCTCTGGACTATGCCAGACTCATTGGATTATGTTGGACCAGCATTGGTTTGACTTCTTTAATAAAATGTTGAAAAAGGGCTGGTGTCAGGGAGTGTTTATTTAAATAAAAAAAACATTTCTGCAATTTGTGTCTGTTTTTTTATTCCTTTTAATTTCAGTGTTAGTAAAGGAGGCATCTGACAGATACCTCTCCATTACTGTCGCTCGGGCTTGGTGTCAGCCAGTGGTGGTTTTGTTATCCCAAGGCTGATACTTACCCTGTGTCACTATAATCCCAGTACATAACAAACCACGGGTACAGGTAAGATCTGGGTTACCATGTGTCTGAGTTACCTCTAATGTGATGGTTGGCTTCTGGGCCAGATGTGGGTTGGTATTTTTAGGGTGGGAAGGCATCAGTATCCATGGACCTCCCCATTCTTATAGTATCAGGCTGAGTCTATCAATTTTACCTTGGCTTGGTATGATAAATGAGGGGGGGACTCCATGTAATTTATTTTTTTCAAAAATCATTTATTCAGAATCCTAAAATGGGCAACTCCTATGACTATTACTGTAGATGCCCATGTTTAAATCCCCCCACTTTCCATAACCAGGCAGCTCAAATCCAACAGTTGCAGCCTTATACTATCAAAATGTGAAGGTCCATCGATACTGGTCTCCTCCCACCCTTGAAATACTAGCCCACAGCCACTCCTGAAGCAGACCATCACATTAGAGGGTCCAATTACCTTTGTGCATTGGATACTGGGATATTTTTGACACGGGGTTAGTGTCAGTCTTGGGCAAGAAAAACCACCGCTGGCTGACACCAAGCCCGAGCAATAGTAAGAGAGGTGTCTGACAGACACCTTCATTACTATCACTGGAATTAAATGGAAAAAAAGACACAAATTGTAAAAAAAAAAACTTTTATTGAAATGAACACTTCCAAATAACAGCCCTCTTTAACCATTTTATTAAAAAAAACGATATATCCAAGGTTTACCGATGTAGTCCACCGAATCCGAAGTAGTCAAAATGGGAACCTGTAAATAACCAATTTGGGAGGGTTGGAAAGTATGATATAGAGCAGCCATAATGTTATTTCAGGTAGTGTCAACATTTGTAGGTTCTCTTCATGTCATAAGAACAGCTCTGACCTGTTGCAGCAATGACTCGACAAAACCTCTGAAGGTGTCTCGTGGAATTTGGCATGCACCAGGTGCAGGGGCCTGTGGACATGTTTAGCTAGTAGACAACTTTCAAAGTACAGACGACAAACATTTGCCAAAAAAAGTGAACTAAATCTAAGAAACATTTCTCAACAATGTGGATATATCCATTCAAAGAGGTGTCTGGAAAGTGCATGCTGATACACTCTATAGTTTTTGGTAGAGGTCCTGCATATCAAAAAACAAGGGAACCATCACCTCTTGTGTTGGGAGAAATTAAAATGTGTTACCCCAGAAAACCTGTCATTTTGAAGATGGTCTAACCCATTTCAATAGGACAGCCTATATTCATAGCAATTTGTCACCATGTTACATACAACTCACAAAATTGACGTTAAAAAGGAAAATGCTGAATATATGAAAAACAACTTAAACAGTAGCTCAAGCTATGATAGCCTCAGGATACGCTATTTTCAATATATAATGGGCCACAGGATCTCAAAAATACATTAAACATAGTACAATGCTAATAAAGTACTTGTAAAATGTCCCTATTACTATTTATTTTTGCCAGTCTAGTAGCTACTCTCTAGTACAGTGCAGTACTACAATACATCTACTCTTTTGCTTCTTGCATGTGTCAGATGGCATTCAGCTGTTAACCTATAGAGTGAGACAAATTTCATGGGGATCCTCTGTATGACATATGAATAAAGCAGTGTAGTAATCCAGATGTGGCAGATTGGAGTAGAAGAAGATTTCACTCTCAGGTGGTTCTCACCCAAACTGCTTTTGTTACCCTGAAACCACACAGTGAAGAGGGGGTTTGTCCAGGAGTAGGTGGTATTCTCCAGTGTTTTCTCCGGGGACACAATCTGTAAATATATGCCTTCCTGCCTTGATGGTGGTGGAGGTGTCCTTGATGTTGGTGCAGATTGAGAGACAGGAGGCTTAGTGGATGTAATAAAATATTTTCTTTTACTCCAAGTTATATGGGATACACAGGACTAGGCACTGCAGCAATAACCTTGCCAGCCTGTAGCAGGAGTGGCACCTTAATATAAGTCCAAAAGTCAAGACTTTCAATATACTCAGCAGGAGCTTTCTCTCTAACCTATTGTTATCTGGAACTATCTTCTAACAAAACAATAGTGTTGAGCTTGGCTGGAGTCTGCTAGTCATTAACTGCCATGAGGTCTGTTCTTGGACTAGTTTACCTCATGCTCCTGTCCTCTCTCTTTCTAGCAGTTCTGCTCCCTCTTTGGTTCTTTTCTTTCTTCCTAGTCTGCACTGATGAGGAAAGGAGTTGTTCTCTGTTTCCTTAGATGGCATGGAAACAGGGCTGCACCACTTGCTTAGTTGAACTAGAACTAAACATTAAACTAAAAACCCAATTGTACCCCTTCCTTCAAGCTGCACAGTACAGTAGAGCATAGCTCTATTAAACTACAGTGAAGTGCAAATGTTTAGGCTGCAAAGTAAGAATGCTTGTAAGCATTGAACTGTTAATAGGTAATGCAAAATGAATGAACAAAGAGAAATTAACATCAAATCAATATTTGGTGTCGCCACCCTATGCCTGAGTCCTGGAAGTGATGATATAGTCCCCACAGAGCCCTGATCTCAATATAATCGAGTCTGTATGGCATGACATAAAGAGACAAAAGGATATGAGCAGCTACATCCACAGAGGATCTGTGCTTAGTTCTATAAGATGTTTGGAATAACCTCCCTGCTGAGTTCCTTCAAAAACAAAGAGCAAGTGTACCAAGAAGAACTGCTGCTGTTTTAAAGGGTGGTCACACCAAATATTGATTTACTTTTTTATTCACTTAGCATTTTGTAAATTGATAAAAATAAATGATTAACACTTCTGTTTTTTAACGCATGCTTACTTTGCAGCATTTTTTCCACACCTGCCTAAAACTTTTGCATAGTACTGTATAGATTGAAATCACTTAACCCTTTCCTAGCATCGTGTCTTTAGTTTACTTTGTGTCCAACTTTTCTTCCCCACCTTCCAAGAACCGTAACATTTTAATATTATCATCCACATAGACGTATGAGGGCTTGCTTTTTACGGGACAAGATGTGATTTAAATTAATACTTGAAAGCCCTGAAAAATTCTTTGTGGGGTGTAATGTGAAAACAAACACATTTTTGTGGAGGTTTTGCTTTTATAGAGTTCATTGTACTGTATAAAGGACACATTATCCATATTCTGTAAGTTAGTATGATTCTGGTGATACCACATTTATGTTTTTTAATTTTATTATCTATGTAAGTTAGTGAGGGCTTCTTTTTTACAGGCTGAAGTACAGTTGGTACAATTTTGGATGCCAGTGACTTTTTAGTTACTATTTTTTTTTTTTGGGTAAACGAAATGACCAAAAAAACCCCACAATTTTGGCATTTGTTTTTTCCCCTACTGTGTTCACTGTACAAAATAAATATTGTTATATTTTAAAAGATGCAGTGATACTACTTGTGCTTAACAGTGGACAGTAACAACTTTGCTACGACAGAGTGTAATAGAAAAGTTGTAAGATGGCAGCCATGTAAGACCTCATTAAGCTTCCTGCTACCATGACTACCAGTTGGCATCTTGCAATCTCATTGTGGTTTGGCCAGTCAGGAAACAGGAAAGTTTCTTAATCCCTTACATCTTATAATCTTGTTCACAGCGAAATCTAAAGGGTTAACACGTCAGGATCCAGATGTAACGTATAACCATTGCATATCGTGTATGGAACGGGCTCAGCAAGTGAGCCTACTCCGTACACCTGTACCAGTCTCATGACGTAACTGTACGGTAAGGGTTTACAAACATGCCATAATAGTCTAATCAGGGCCCCAAAATTTACACATCAGACATTTATAGCACGCCATACTGATATTCTTTTACTATCAATAAGCATTTATTAGTTTTGTTAATTTAGTCCTGTACAGAGATTGCAGTAATTCACATGGCTTACTATTCCCATTGGAGCTAACAATCTAAATTCCACATTAACCTATTTATATGGAGTAAGTAAGGCAACTGGGGTACCTGGAGGAACCCTTGAAAACACTTGGAGAAAACCCAAACCCCATGCAGATGTGGTTATTAGTCGGATTCTGACACAGGACTCCAGCACTGTAAGGTAACATTGCTAACCACTGAGCCACCACGTTGCCCCTAAGCATTTTAACTTTTCTGTACGATGTTAAGTCAGGTCCTTAAACAATGAGCGTAAATACAAATAGTCAAAACAACTATTCCAGACTGCAAAATTGCACACAAAAATGTTTAATTATATTACCTCATATTCCTGCGTTTCCAACTTAATTGCTTTTAATTAAACTTTTAATTTAGTGGAACATGCTGTGTGCTGTACCATGTGCTGACTGTCTGCAGCTATCACAGCAGTGCCAGGATGATGCAACTTATGGAGAGATTCACTTATTGCCCTGATTGACCCCAAAAAGCACCATCCTCCTTAGTTAACCCTGCAGTTTCTGAAATTATTAAACACATAGTATAAACAGCTTTAAACATCCGGATAAATTTCGGTTTTCCCATTCCCTTATGATCCCATATTCTAGAATTCACTGTGCTTATCATTTTTCACAAAGCAATATAGGTCTGTGGCTAATTTCCTTATTTTAATGTATATAAGATTTTATAAACAATATACTTTATACATTTTTCCATATATAGAATGCTGGCCACATATAGAATGCTGGCCTGTAATAAAGTGTTACATATGTGTTTCCATGTTGTATTTCCATGTTATTAAAAGGATGTTCTCTCCACTCTGTTTCTCGGAGCCTGTTCTTCACATCCATCTTCAGATTCACGCTTCCTATCAATTGTGGGCTCGCAGAAATTTGGCATAATTGGCTCGCTATTCCCAAGCTGACCTGTTGAGGAACCATTAGTGATAAGGTCCTAAACCATTGGCAAAAACTGCAAAGCTATAAAGGGTTAAAATGTGCCAGTATGAAATCTAAACAACCTCCTGTGCTGCTGATAAAACACAGTAGGAAATGTCACCATGCCAGCCAGGGATCTACAGCCTATAAGAGCAGAGAGATATGGCCAGTAGCTAGGGAAGCTTGAGATAAGAACTATTTTAGCTCTGAAATGAAGCAAATTAGCCACCCAATGATTTAGTAATATTTAATTTACCTGAAAACAAACCCAAGTTGGGAAACGCCTTAAACATGCACAACGAATCTCTATGTCATGGTATCACTAAGGATGTATGTAGAGGGCTTCAGGAGCTGAACCCTCTCTAGACCAAGCAGGTATTGGCATCTGTTAAACACTTCCTTTCTTGGGAAGAAGTACAACCAGGGCAACTAAGCCGTTACATAAGGGTGTGGCACAATTAGAAAATAACAACTGCAACATGGCACCAATAGAAACTACAGCTCCTTCCACAAAAACGAGCCTTGACTCTGGTCCAATGATAGGAAAATGGTAATCCACAGCAAATTTAAGAAAAAACAACTGATCCGCAGAATAAAGTTATTCCATATTTTTGGGGAGTTCCCAATGCACGATATGATACGTTAAATGATAATGTTAAAAAATACCACTCATCCCGCAAAAAACAAGCAACATCAGTGGAAGACTAGATACATACTAAATACGTCCTTGGAGTATAGTGGTAAAAAGACAAAAACAGAAAAAATAGACTGGTCATTTGGGGGTTAAAGGTGTTTTCACATCATATAGAGTGATGGCATATTGCTAGAATGGCATGATTCTGCAAACAAAAAAAATCCCATTTAGGCCCCAGTCACATCATGTTTTTGGCCTTCATTGGTAGCATAGGTGTTCTGAATTATTTTGCAGCGAAGCTGTAAGAAGTAAGGTCCATCATTCTTTTTTGTGAAGCATACAAGACATATACAAATGAAAAGTAGAGGAAACCTAGTCCAAAAGATCCTACATTTATCCTATACACAGTGCCATCTTTTCCATTGAGCACACTAGGAAAGTTCCCGGGGCCCCAAAAGTATAAGGGCCCTAAAGGGGTTGAAATGTATGTCCAGGAATACAAGAAAATACGCTGGATCCCTTGGTTGCCTTGGCTTATTTAACTGTTTGTGTGTTTTTAGGATGTGCAAATAGTTAAAAACCATTGTGGAGAAGGGAGCCAAAGGCTCCCTGCCCTGCCAAATAGTCTTGTAGGCTGCAGGTTGGCGGTGTTCAGACATAAGTGGCATGATGATATTGGTGTGGTTGGGGGGGTGGCTCGAGGCATGGCCAAGTGTGATGCCATGTATGTGGGCGGGCCATGCAGGGGTTATGTCAGGTGCCCATAATTCTGTTAAGACGGCTCTGCCTATACATCCTTATGACTCTGCTTCAGCCCCACTATGGTTCATGTCAGGATAACTTTTTCAAGGTATCCAACTGATAAAACCGATATGGGCTTGATGTGAATTGGGCCTTAGACAACTATCTAAATGGGTTTTCTCGCTCTTTTTAAATAAAGCTCATTCACGGTATATGGAAACATAGTGTAAATGTCGAATATACATTGTATTTTAGTTCCTCATTGTACAGGCTTTGCCTGATTTTACCAAATAGAAACAACAATCATGCTTACCTATAAAAAAAAAAAAAAACATTCTGGCCCAGTCATGCGTTCGTAATTAAGGGCTTCTTTTCTTGTTCGCTGGAGGTAATCTTCTGTGAGCTAAACTCTGTACAATAGTCTCTCCTTTCCTGATTGTTTTCCACAATGCATTGGTATTACAGAGCCTTTTCCTCTAGATTTACTGATTATTGAGGATTATACTGTTGCAATAGTGTCATCACATGATAGCACACAACTGAACTTTGGGTCGATCCTGCAGACTTGTGGTGTATTCCCTGCTTCACTCTGTGGCTCCGTACTCACAGAATAGTTGTGTCAATAAGGACTAGATTCTTTCTCATTTCCCAAACTCTCTGCACTAGATTGATCATGTTGTTTATAAAGTATTAGCAAAAGTCTTGTTAGAATGTGATGATCTACCTTTTCCATTTATATGCAATAGTGGGTTAGAAGTATATGGGCATTGCTATCTTTTTCTATGGTTATGCAGTTGCTGCTCACTATTAAAGGGGTTTTGCCATGATTTCATTTCATACCTCCTGCATCCAGCTCTTCAGCTCTGTGTGCTCAGAAGGGGGCGTGTGTGATTTGTTTGAATTGCATGGAATGTGACCCAGGAGGATGACATCACCAGGCATTTCCTCTCTGTAGTCAAAGAAAGGTCTGTTTATGTGTATAACTGTAAGTAGCTAAATTGTAGCTCAGAGGCAAATATTTTGCCTCCAGGCATAAGGGTCCTAGGTTCAGATCCCTGCAGGAACCAAACCTGTGGATTTTATTTCTCTTTGTCAATGCACAGACCTGATTGAGGTTTCTTTTTTTAATTTATTTGCACTGTTTGACTAAGTACTAAGGAATACAGAGGGCGGGAGTAGAATGACAGCACCTGGGGTTTGAACACTCAGTAGCTTCCTTGGAGGAGAGGTGATGTCTGAGCATGTGCGACCAGGACTGAGAAGCTCTCAGCCCTGGTCATATCCCCTGGAGATGAGATGTAAATAATGGATTACTAAAGGAGCAGCTAAAACAAAAACGGTGCAGAATTTTTAATAATGATGAATAGTGAAAATGTTTATTATTTAATTTACAAACTTCCCACATCAATTTGACTTCAAAAACCGCTTTAACTGTTCAGACTCTGACATTTAGCCCTTTCAGGCCTTGATCAGTTATTTTCTTTTATACATTTCTTTGCAATAGCTGAAAATAATGCTTCGAAATCTGCAAAAAAACTGCTCGACTTATCCAAAGTCTTACATTAAAAAGTTGTAATTTATAATCACTTATAAAAAAAACACTGGGGCACACTTATGAAAACCCCAGCATCTCCCTCAGTTTTTTTTACATTATATACATGGATAGGATGCATTTCCTGCTGGTTAATATGGAGTGGGGGTTAAACAAAGCCAGGATGGATATGGCGTTTGATTTTGACACTTTTGTAAACCAAACAAATGGAGAAAAGGAATACAACTATGATGCCCTCCCAGAATTTTTTTTATGACCAATTTACACGTGATGCAAAAGACTTTGCCTCAATATGTCCAATGTAAAGTATTTAAATCAGAGAATTGGTGAAATATACACCAATGAATTAGCTCCATTACATTTTTTAATTAATAATTTAGCAAAGAATGATAATAGCAAAGAAATAATTAATAGTAGTGTTATACTTTAGATTCCGTTCAATGTCATATTTGACCCGAATCTAAGCAATTTAGTTCAGGTTCGTCATATCCAATTTTGGCAACAATCACCCAATTAATCAAACATAACCTAAGTTAGGGCTTTGTAAACATTTTTATGGTAAGTATTAGGGATTGTCCCTAACCCTACACTATGAAAACCGGAAGTGACATTGAATCCTCTTGTATTAAGAAAATTCTGTTACCCAAAATCTTTACTAAGCTTAATGGATTTTTGCCAAAAAGTGATTTCCCCACCTAACAGGCGATGCTCCCCTTTGAGGCTTTGAAAAAGGGGAGTTGGTTGTGTGTTTAAAAAAAACAAGTACCTCCTCTGTGATATCATCACACCATCTCCCATGCAGGTTCCTGATATTCAGTCTCTGTAGTTGAGCAAACATGTTATGTGGCTAATCCACAGGAGATAACTGTATTGTGCACAATTTTCTCATTCTTATCTGCTCAGTAGAGAAGATAAGCTCCGTTAACTAATGAATGGTTTAATTTGTTCACTGCTGTAGGGGGAGTGGAGGGCTGAGCAGGGAGCTTTTGCATGTTTACTCAGATAATTACATTACAACCAGTGGATTCTCTAGACAAAAGACACAGGATCTTTTCTCCCCAGTCCCTTCGAAGCTCGGTCATGTTCCCTGCCATCAGATAAGAAGTGCAAACAACATAAGCAGGGCCAGATCAGCTCCTGGTCATATCTAATGTAAACTATCAGGAAACTAAGGATATGTAAGGAAGACTGTAGCTCTCAGAGGCTTCACTTTTTTTAATGACATATATTTAGAAAAGTGATTAAATACCCATTTTGGAGGATCCCCCGTCACCCCTTAGATTGTGGCAAAACCCCTTTA
>JAODAL010040557.1:0-36780 GCA_025379985.1 Phyllomedusa bahiana
TGTTTTTTAGGGGCCAAATACATTTTCCACCAAATTTGCAAATAAATTCTTTTTCCCAAAACAGACAATGTTATTTTCAGGATTTTTTTTTTTCTCATTTTTTTTCCCCTCATAGTTTGAGGGGCTAAAACCCAAGATGTTAATTAAAAGGCCTCTCATCTTTTTTAAGGGGGGGAGAAAATTGCACCCAAATTGGGGGGCTTTTACTTTTTTAAATTTCTCTTTTCCCACCCCGTTGACAAGGGTTCTCTTAAATTTTACAACCCAAAAAAAAATTTGAAATTTGCTAACTGCTTAAGGGACAATGCTTCCATTACTAATTTCAAAAGGAATCAAAGTTTTAAATAAAAACTTTTAAAAAAATAATGTTTTTCATTGGGACATTTTGGGAGCCCAAACCCCAATTTTTCCCCTAACTGATTTGGGGGACCCCACCTTCCTCCACCAAACTTTTCTGTGACCACTCCACTTGCAAAATGGATGGGAAAACCCCCACCTATCGACATTTTGTGGATAAAGGGGTGTCTTAGAAGGTTATACCAAATTTTTCCACTCCGGGGTTTTCACAGTAGCAGGCCCGGACTGACCATAGGCAAAAACCGGGGGCCCTTTGCCCGCGGCCGCTAGGGGCCGGGCCGAAAGGGGCCCGGGCCCGGATCCCCGGGCCCAGGAGGGCCGTGTTTTCCCCCCCCGGGGGCCCCGATTTCCGGTCGTGGCGGGGTAAAAGGGCCCCCAAAAGGTGGGGATTCCCGTGACCGGACCCCCGTGGCCGGGGGGGCCCACAGCCCCCCCCTCACCACATTGGCGGGAGGGGCCTGGGGGGTCCCCCCGACCCAGCCCAAGCAGCCATCAACCCGGCCGCCCGGGCCCTTCACCGCGCGGTGCAACAGCGACCGAGGGCGAAAATCGGGGTTACTGATCCCCTCTGGTTTAGTTTTTTCCCGGGGGGGCCCCCGGGGCCGGCGCGCGATGAAAATTTACACATCGCGCGCCGGCCCCCACCCGGGCCCCGCACTCTGCAGGGAGCCCCCGCTCCAGAGTTAGAGGAAGGGCAGCAAGGTGTCCCGGGTTTAAGTAAAACGTTTTTTTTTTTTTTTTAAACACTTTCTGTCCCTGGGTGCCTATACGCCCCCCCTGGGTTTTAAAACTGCCCCTGCCCTTGGGTGCCCAACTCCCCTGCCCTGGCTTTTAAAACTGCCCCTTTCCCTGGGTGCCCTAACTGCCCCTGCCCTGGCTGCCCATACTGCCCCCCCCTGCCCGGCTATATACCGCCCCTGCCCTGGCCTTTCCTATACGGGCCCCCCCCGGTATATACTGCCCCCGCCCCTGGCATATACTGCCCCTGCCCTCTAAAATACTGCCCCTGCTCTGGCTTTTCCTATACTGCACTGGGCCCCGGCTGCCATAAATGCCCCTTTTCCCCCGGCTTCCCTATACTGCCCCCGCCCCGGCCCATATAAATGCCCCTGCCCAGCGCCTATACGGGGCCCCCGGGGGTGGCTATATACTGACCCCCCCGGCTATATACTACCCTGCCCTAGCTGCCTATACTGCCCCGCCCGGCTATATACTGACCCCGCCCTGCTGCCCATACTGCCCCGCCCCCGGGTAATACTGCCCCCCCTGCCCCAAAAAAAACTGCCCCTGCTCGCCTGGCTAAATACCCGCCCCCGCCCTGCCCCGGCTATAATAAAGCCCCTGCCCCGGCTAAAAAAACTGCCCCCCGCCCTTTCCCATATACTGGCCCCCGCCCTGGCCCGGGCCCATAAATGGGCCCCTTTCCCTGGCCCCCCCCAAAACTGCCCCCGCCCTGGGGGTATTTTACTGCCTCTGCCCTAGCGCCTATACTGCCCCCGCCCTTTCTATAAAACTGCCCCCAGCCCTAAACTGCCTATACTGCCCCTGCTTTTACTATATACGACCCTTTTTGTGGGTGCCTATACTTTCCCCCTGCCCTGGCTAAATCTGCCCCGCCCCGGGGCCTATAAAAAGCCCTGGGCCCCGGCTTTAACTGCCCCGGCCCCCGGCCAAAATTTCTGCCCCTGCCCTTTGGGGCCTATTAAAACCCAACCCCGGCTTATATACTGCCCCCTGCCGTGGGTGCCCCATAATGCCCCGCCCTGGCTAATACTTTCCCCTCGCCCCTTGGGGGCCAAAAATAGCCCCCCGCCCCGGGTTTTATACTTCCCCTGCCCTGGCTGCCTATAATTAAACCCTGCCCCGGGTATATACTGCCCCTGCCCGGCAAAAATTTATGCCCCCCCCTGGCAAATGGGTACCCTGCCTTGGGTACCGATACCCGGCCTGGCTACCTAAACCCTGCCCTTTGGGTACCTATACACTGTCTGGCTATAGATCCCCGCCCTGGCTACTGAACCCTGCCCGGCTACTGTTACCCCCGCCCCGGCTACTGATGCCCCCTCCCTGGCTACGATTCCCTGCCCGGGTACTGATGCCCCCGCCTGGCCCCTTTCCCTTTTACCCCCGCCTTGGGGTATATGAAAGCCCTGCCCCGGCTACCTAAAACCCTGCCCCGGCTTAAAATGTGCCCTGCCTGGCTACCTATTTCCCTGCCCTATTTATGATGCCCTGCCCCGGGGTACCCAAGCCCGCCCTGGCTATATGAAGCCCCTGCCCGGTACCTATACCCTGGGCCCCCCCTAAAAAGATGCCCCGCCCCGGGTAAACCCATGCCCTGCCTATTAAAGATGCCCCGCCCCGGGTACCCATGCCCTGGGGGGGGCCCCGGCTAAAGAACCCCCCTGGCTTTTCCTATGCCCTGCCCTGGCTAATGAAGGCCCCGCCCTGGATACCTATACCCTGCCCTTTCTATATTAAAGCCCTGCCCTGGGTACCTATACCCTGCCCGGGCTAAATATGCCCTGCCCTGGCTACCTATACCCGCCCTGGCTATATGAGCCCCCGCCCTAAATTTTTTATGATGCCCCCGCCCTGGCTACCTATTCCCTGCCCTGGCATATTTATTTTTCCCGCCTTTATACCCCATACCCTGCCCGGCCCCGAAAAAGATCCCTGCCCTGGCTACCCTATAAACCCGCCCTGGCTATTAAATTTTGCCCTGCCCCGGCTGCCTAAATCCAAACCCCGGGGTGCCTATAATAGCACTGCCTACCAAAACACTGCCTTCTGGCCCCAAATAGCCCTGCCTACCTATTTTCACTTCCCCGGCCCGCCTATAACTGTCCTGCCCCGCCCAAAACTGTCCCGTCGCCTATAAAATGGCTTTTGTCTGGCCCGTATACTGGCCCCTGTCCCGCCGTATACTGGCCCCCGCCGTTTTACCGTCCCTGCCTAAACCCCTTTTTAAATGTCCCTGCCCCCTGCAAACTGGCCCTTTCCTGCCCCCATAATGGCCCTGCCCGCCTACAAAACTGGCCCTGCCCCTAATTTGGGGGGCTACCTAAATTTTTCATGCCCCCCTATCTCACTTTTTTAATTTCCAAATTTTTAAAAGGGCAACAGACGCGTTTGGGGGGAAATTTATAGGGAAAATGCTGGGAAAAGAGAAAGGGGTCTAAGTGTAATTTTTTGTAAATTCTACAGGGCGATAGGGCCACTAAAAAAGACATTCATCTGTACCGGAAGAAAAAGAAATGGAAGGGGAAAGACTCATTTAAGAAGACGTCATGGGGGTTTTTGGGCCCCGAAGAAAAAAAAAAGGGGAAAGAAACAACCCATCAGAGAGACGTCCCCTGTGAGTCTCTTCTGTCAGGGGGAATTTTTTCTTCTGTGTTGAGTCCCGTGTGTGGTTTTTTGTGAAGGGTGACCCTACTACTGGGGGGTGATTTGGGGGGGTTGTAGGGTTTTGCTGGTGCTTATTTTAGTTTAGTGTGGGGTTTTCCCCGATTGTAAAGCAAGGGCAAAACCGAAATCGGGGAGAGGGGTTTTTTCTGCCAAACCCCTTTTTCCTCTTCTTGGTGTAGGGGGGCTCTCACACGAGCTTTTGGTGCATTTTTTTTTATGCGTTTTTTGCGGTAAAATGTTTTGGGAAATTTAACTGTCCGGGCCCTTTTTGCAAAAAAAAACCCCCACCGAAAACCCATCAAAAAAGCACCAAAAATGCTCCGGTTAAAGCAGCTTTTATATGTATTTTTTTTTAGACGTGGCAGGTGCGAGAACCAAAGGGGCATTTTTTTTTAAATGGATTTGTATGTGGGGGCTGGGGGCTTTGTTCCATGGCTGATTTTTATTTTTCCCCCGTCCCCCCTGCACAGTTTGGCCAGGAATTTTTTCCCTTTCCTTCAGATAAAATACAGGATTTCTCACTGGGGGACTGATTTTTTGTGACCTGCACTCTAAAGGCGGGCATGTTTGAATGGGGCTGTTGTCCCCGTATTTTGGGCATAAAAATTGCAGCAAAAAAACCAAAACGCGCCGTTTTATAATGAAAAAACCCGTTCCCTTTCGACCAAAAAATTTCACCAGGCAAACACTTTTCCCTGCCCAAAGTTTTTCCCACAGATAAACTAAAACGCCCCAAAATTATGACACAAAGGGTATGCTTGAGAAAAAAACTATGAGGGCAAGGATGCTATTAAAAAAAGCTATGAGACCCAAAGGAAAAGCTATGGGGCAAAGCTATAAAAGAATATACATGAGACAAAGCTAATTATAAAAACAAAGGGTTATGAGAAAAAAAATAAAGCCTATGAGCAGGGCTCGCTAGGCTGTTTTTATTCGGGGTTTGGGGGCCCCAATAAAACCCCCTGTGCCCCGAACCCCGGGCTCCCGGGCCCTGCGCCGGGCCTTTACAACCCACTGGCTCTTAGCCCGCATGTCGTCCGTTTGGACCCACACCCTGAAAAGGGTTCTGCGGGGGGAGATAGTGACGCTTTCCCCGCCCCCGCAAAAAAGTTGGGCGGACCCGCAGGTCCGACACCGCGAGGCTGCCGGGTCCTCACAGCGCTGAGGACCCGCCGCGGCCCCGTGCGCCTCAGCCGGCAGCGTCGCGATGACATCACGTCATCGCGACGCTGCCTGTCCTCGGGCGCACAGCGCGTCATAGGCCGTGCGCCCGAGGAGCTGCCGGAGGAGCGCAGGCTGAAGAGGACGGAGCGCGCTCGCCGGGGGAGTTAAGGTGAGTATTAATGTTGTTATTTTTATAGCGTTTACCTGCCTCAGTGCCCCTATATACTGCCTGTGCCCCTATAATGCCTGCCTGTGGCCCCCATATCCCTGCCTGTGCCCCTATAATGCCTGCCTGTGACCCCCATATCCCTGCCTGTGACCCCCATATGCTGCCTGTGGCCCCCATATCCCTGTCTGTGGCCCCCTATATACTGCCTGTGCCCCTATAATGCCTGCTTGTGGCCCCATATACTGCCTCAATGACCCTATATACCTGCCTGTGGCCCCATATACTGCCTGTGCCCCCCTATACCTGCCTGTGGCCCCTATATACTGCCTCAGTGCCCCTATATACCTGCCTCAGTGCTCTTATATACCTGCCTCAGTGCTCCTATATTCTGCCTCAGTGCCCCTATATTCTGCCTCAGTGCCCCCATATACTGCCTGTGGCCCCCATATACTGCCTGTGGCCCCATATACCTGCCTGTGGCCCCCATATACCTGCCTGTGGCCCCATATACCTGCCTGTGGCCCCATATACTGCTTCAGTGCCCCTATATACCTAAAATTAAGGAGTTGCTGGAAATGTGAGGATTCTAAGATATTTGTGTCCAAATCCTCAGGGACGAGTATTGGCCGGGAGCAATCAGCATGAAGGTGTGAACCGGATGGAGAAGAAAAGGGAAAGTGAACGACGCTGATCAGAAAAGACGTCTCCGGTGAGTTACTAAATGTAACAGCAGGGTAATCACTTATATGTCTGCAGAGTCTACATACAACTAGTATCTACCACTATATGGCCCCTGTATGGCGGTGGTATATGTAATCAGAGCCTGTGTACAGCTGATAGTCACATGTGGGGGTCGCGTTCGGTCAGGGTCTGGCAGGATTATTTGAGCCTTAAGTAGTAATAGTTTTGGGTCTTGGTTTTGTAGGAGTGTTTTTAGTCACAATCACTTGTCTGGTAGATTTGCTCCATGTATCGGTGGATTATTTGGTGACTGTTTAGGGGTATTGTCATATGAAGGTGAGAAGTTCTGAAAAAGTAAATTTGTCATTGGTGATTTTTACTGTACAGTGACTGCTGAGGAGATGGACGGGATCTGTGTGGGATGTGCAGAAAATTAGTGACAGGAACAGAAGGTTTTTCTCTGTAAAAAAACATCCGCAGTTCACAATGAGGTGGGAAAAACACAAAGGGCCCGAGCCCCGGATGTTTTAGGACCCTAGCAACGCCCCTGGCTATGAGACAAAGATATGCTATGCACCAAAGATATGAGACAAAGATATGCTATGTGCCAAAGATATGCTATGCAAGGCATAGCACATGCCAAATTAATGAACCCACATACGACATGTTCATTCATACTGCAGCATTTTACACTCTTCTAAATAAATTTAGAACTGGTGTGTCAGGTTTCATACATGTCCCCCTAAGTTGCTGAAACACAAAGCATGGTTGTATGACACGGAAATGAAACTCTCTGTGCATTCCCATGGGAGGTTCAAAGTCAGTCTCATACGGATGCATAGAGAGAAAGACATCCTGAGCGTGGGTAAGGTGACCTAACAGAGACTGTTGCCTCAACCAGATATTCTGTATTTAGCTGCAGATATGCAAAATTTCTGGCATTATTGCGTACCTAAAACTAATTTATAAAGAACTAAGGGGAAAATATCTGGAGTGGTCTGATATGGATGCAGCTTTTTGGATTTCAGTTTCTCTTTGTTTTCTCCCCATCTTCCAAGAGCCATAATGTTTTTTTACATAGACATATTAGGGCTTTTTTTGCGTGACAAGATGTACTTTTTAATGGTAACACCTATTGTACTTTATAATGTACTGGGAAACCCCCCAAAAATCTTTCGGGCCAGAGCCCCGAATAAAACAGCCTAGCGACGCCCCTGCACCACAGTCACGTTTACATTTAAATGCCTGTAATGGAGCTGTCTCCAATCCCGCAACTAGTGGCAGGTGCCAACTGTAATCAACCATCAGCACACACCCCATATGGAGCAAACTCGGTACCTTCTTAACAGTTATGGAACACTAAGAGGTTAAGCCATAATGATAAGAAAAGAAGAAGGTAAAACCTTAATTTATACAGGCAACAGCATTAGTTTATTTCTGCTGTCGGCTGTTGTTAATGACACTGTGCGTCCTGTATTCTCACCTTGTGTCTATAAATACATTAACATAAGTAAGAACGTCTGATGTGAGAGCATTAAGATTAATTAAAGCTCGGAATCCAGCTTTGACTAACTAAAACTTAGGAAAGTGCTGGAAGAGAGAGGAGTCTAAGATGTATTTGTTGTAAATTCTACAGGGACGAGTAGTGACCACTAGAAGAAGACATTGCATGCTGTACCGAACAGAGAGAGAAATGGAAGGGAACGACTCATCAGAGAAGACGTCATGGAGGTTTGGGCCAGAAGAAGAAAAGGAGAAGAGAACAACTCCCATCAGAGATGACGTCTCCTGTGAGTCTCTGCTGTCAGGGGTAAGTTTACTTCTGTGTTGAGTCAGTGCTGTGTTCATGTGATGGTGACCTGACTACTGGGGATGTGATTGGTGGGGTTGTAGGTTATGCTGGTGCTTATGTAGTGTCAGTGTGGGCTTGTCCCTGATTGTAAAGCAAGTGCACACCTGACTCTGTGATGAGGGGTTTCTCTGCACCACTGTTTCTCTCTTGCTTGTGTGTAGGGGGCTCTCACACAGAGCGGTTTTGGTGCATTTTTTGATGCGTTTTTTGTGGAGAAATGTTCAGCATTAACTGCTCTGCCTTTCTGCACAAAACCGCACCGAAAACCCATCAAAAATGCACCAAAAACGCTCCGTGTGAAAGCAGCTTTATAGTGTAGTTTATTTTAGACAGTGGCGAGGTGCGAGAACAAGGGACATTTTTTAAGTGGATATTGTATGTGGGCTGCTGGGGGCTTAGTGCCAGGGCTGATTTTTATTCCCAGTCCGGCCCTGCACAGTAGTGCCAGGAATTTTCCTTACCTGCAGATAAATACAGGATTTCTCACTGGGCCACTGAGTTATGTGACCTGCACTCTAAAGGGCGACATGTATGAATGGTGCTGTGTCAGTATTTTGGCATAACTTGCAGCAAAAAACTGTTGCAGCCCTGTTCTATAGATGTATGAACAGTCGTACGACAAAACTTGCACCAGGCACAGCACTTTTCATGCGCCAAAGTTATGCGCCACAGATAAGCTAAGCGCCAAAGTTATGACACAAAGATATGCTATGAGACAAAACTATGAGACTAAGGGATGCTATGAAACAAAGCTATGAGACAAAGGTATGCTATGGGACAAAGCTATGAGAAAGAGATATACATGAGACAAAGCTATATTATATGACAAAGCTATGAGAAAAAGATATGCTATGAGCAGGGGCGTCGCTAGGCTGTTTTATTCGGGGCTCGGGCCCCGAATAAAACCCCCTGTGCCCGAGTCCCCCGGGCTCCAGGCCTCTGCGCTGGGCCTGGGAGCACCGACTGGCTCTTCAGCTGCATGTGCGTCCGTTGGACGCACACAAGCTGGGGGCTTCTGCGGGGCAGAGGGGTGAGCGCTCCTGCCCCGCAGACAGTGTCGGACCCCGGGTCCTACCCCGCAGTGCGGGTCCCACAGCGTGGGACCCGCCGCGGGCCCCGTGCGCCTAGCCGGCAGGGTGCGATGACATCACGCATCGCGCGTGCTATCTCGGGCGCACAGCGCGTCATAGGCCTTTCGCCCGAGGAGTTTCCGGAGGAGCGTGGGCTGAAGAGGACGGAGCGCGCTCGCCGGGGAGTAAGGTGGTATTATGTTGTTATTTTTATAGCGTTTACCTGCCTCAGTGCCCCCTTTTATCTGCCTGTGCCCCTATAAGCCTGCCTGTGGCCCCCATATCCCTGCCTGTGCCCCTATAATGCCTGCCTGTGACCCCCATATACTGCCTGTGACCCCCATATACTGCCTGTGGCCCCATATCCCTGTCTGTGGCCCCTATATACTGCCTGTGCCCCTATAATGCCTGCATGTGGCCCCATTTTACTGCCTCAATGACCCTATATACCTGCCTGTGGCCCCCATATACTGCCTGTTGCCCCCCTATACCCTGCTGTTTGGGCCCCTATATACTGGGCTCAGTGCCCCTATATACTGCCCCCAGTGCTCTTTTATACCTGCCTCAGTGCTCGTCTATTCTGCTTCAGTGCCCTAATTCTGCTCAGTGCCCCCATATACTGCCTGTGGCCCCATATGTCTGCCTGTGGCCCCCATATACCTGCCTGTGGCCCCATATACCTGCCTGTGGCCCCCTATACTGCTTCGTGCCCCTATATACCTAAACTGAGGGGAATGCTATACCTTAAAATTAAGGAGTTGCTGGAATGTGAGGATTCTAAGATATTTTTGTCCAAATCCTCAGGGACGGTTTGGCCGGGAGCAATCAGCATGAAGGTGTGAACCGGATGGAGAAGAAAAGGGGAAAGTGAACGACGCTGATCAGAAAAGACGTCTCGGTGGAGTTACTAAATGTAACAGCAGGGTAATCACTTATATGTTGCAGAGTCTACATACAACTGTATCTACCACTATATGGCCAGTATGCGGTGGTATATGTTAATCAGAGCCTGTGTACAGCTGATAGTCCCCAGTGGGGGTCGCGTTCGGTCAGGGTCTGGCAGGAATTTTTTTGGCCTTAAGTAGTAATAGTTTTGGGTCTTGGTTTTGTAGGAGTGTTTTTAGTCACAATCACTTGTTGGTAGATTTGCTCCATGTATCGGTGGATTTTTTGGTGACTGTTTAGGGGTATTGTCATATGAAGGTGAGAAGTTCTGAAAAGTAAATTTGGGATTGGTGATTTTTACTGTACAGTGACTGCTGAGGAGATGGACGGGATCTGTGTGGGATGTGCATAAAATTGTGAAGGAACCAGGAAGGTTTTTCTCTGTAAAAAAACATCCGCAGTTCACAATGAGGCGGGAAAAACACAAAGGGCCGAGCCCCGGATGTTTTAGGACCCTAGCAACGCCCCTGGCTATGAGACAAAGATATGCTATGCACCAAAGATATGAGACAAAGATATTGCTATGTGCCAAAGAATATGCTATGCAAGGCATAGCACATGCCAATTAATGAACCCACATACGACATGTTCATTCATACTGCAGCATTTTACACTCTTCTAAAAAAATTTTTAGAACTGGTGTGTCAGGTTTCATACATGTCCCCCTAAGTTGCTGAAACACAAAGCATGGTTGTATGACCGGAAATGAAACTCTCTGTGCTTCCCATGGGAGGTTCAAAGTCAGTCTCATACGGATGCATAGAGAGAAAGACATCCTGAGGCGTGGGTAAGGTGACCTAACAGAGACTGTTGCCTCAACCAGATATTCTGTATTTAGCTGCGATATGCAAAATTTCTGGCATTATTGGTACCTAAAACTAATTTATAAAGAACTAAGGGGGAAAATATCTGGAGTGGTCTGATATGGATGCAGCTTTTTGGATTTCAGTTTCTCTTTGTTTTCTCCCCATCTTCCAAGAGCCATAATGTTTTTTTACATAGACATATTAGGGCTTTTTTTGCGGGACAAGATGTACTTTTTAATGGTAACACTATTGTACTTTATAATGTACTGGGAACCCCCCAAATAATCTTTCGGGCCCAGAGCCCCGAATTAAAACAGCCTAGCGACGCCCCTGCACCACAGTCACGTTTACATTTAAATGCCTGTAATGGAGTGTCTCCAATCCCGCAACTAGTGGCAGGTGCCAACTGTAATCAACCATCAGCACACACCCCCATATGGAGCAAACTCGGTACCTTCTTAACAGTTATGGAAACACTAAGAGGTTAAGCCATAATGATAAGAAAAGAAGAAGGTAAAACCTTAATTTATACAGGCAACAGCATTAGTTTATTTTGCTGTCGGCTGTTGTTAATGACACTGTGTGTCCTGTATTCTCACCTTGTGTCTATAAATACATTAACATAAGTAAGAACGTCTGATGTGAGAGCATTAAGATTAATTAAAGCTCGCAATCCAGCTTTGACTAACTAAAACTTATTTTCAATTTATAGTTTATCTTTTACCTAGGCATTGTATATAGTTAAGTGAAGAAATCTTAAATATCAGCTATTACAATTTATCTGTGACACTGACAATTTTTTGACCTGAAGGAGAAAGGTAAAAAGCAGAGTCCTCCAATAGGTTCCAAGTAGGATTAAGCATGGGGCACAAACCCCAACTTTTACTAACACACAGTCTTTCCAAAGAAAGAAAAGTTAACAAACAGAGGGACACAATTAATCCTTCCGTTAAAGAAAATCCACAATAGTCCCTGAAATAACTTTTTTTCAACTAATGAAAATTAGACATTGCTTTTGAATTGTGATTCAACCAAAAAAAAAAAAAAAATAATAATGAAACTGGCCTGGACAAAAACTATGGTGCCCCTAGAAAAGATTAAAAATAATTTGACCATATGGATATGTGAAACTAAGATGTGTCCTGAAATTAGCATCACAAGTGTCTTCAAATATCTAATCAATATGCCTAATTAAAGCGTAAAAAGTTGTCACTGTGCTGTTTGGTATCTTGGTGTGTACCACACTGAACATGGACCAAAGGAAGTTAAAGAGAGAGTTGTCTCAGGAGATTAGAAAGAAAATTATAGATAAACATGCTAAAGGTAAATGCTATAACTAGTTTGATGTACTACAGCTGCACATATTAATCAGAAATTTAAGGACTGTAGCCAACCCCCCTGCATGTGACCGCAAGAGGAAAAATTATGACAAGTTGAAGAGAGGAATAATTTGAATGGTAACAGAGCCCTAAATAATTTCTGAAGAGAACAGAGGTGAACTTCAAGGTCAGGGTATATCAGTGCCACTGTTGAGTTATCATCATTAGTAGGCTTAATGAAATACGACCGAGGAGGAAACCAAATTATTATTATTATTATTTATTTTAGAGCGCCATTTATTCCAGGGCGCTGTACATTTAAGGGAATTACATACATAACAAATGTTGAACAATTAACATGGGACAAAAATGACTGTAACTAAAACAGAGAGGAAAGAGGACCCTGCCCGCAGGGCTTACAATCACAAGGAAGGGGGAAGGGACAGAAGGTATGGGGCAGACATGTTTGCGGCCGGTGTAGTGGTGGTGGGGTTAGTGTGGGTTGTAGGCTATTCTAAAGAGATGGGTTTTCAGGTTGCTTTTGAAACTGGTGAAAGTTGGGGAGTCGATGTTTTGGGTTAAGGAGTTCCAGATTGTGGTTGAAGCACGGGAGAAGTCTTGGAGACGTTATGTGAGGACTGATGAGAGGGAGCAGAGGAGAAGGTCCTGTGAGGAGCGGAGAATTGCGGGGGGGGGAGGTATCTGGAAATTAGGCAGAGATGTATGGAGGGGAGAGGTTATGGAGAGCCTTGAGGTCAGGGTGAGTAATTTGAACTGAATTAGTTGGGCTGGGCAGCAGTGAAGGGATTGGCAGAAGGAGAGGCAGAGGAGTAGCGAGGAAAGAGGTGAATCAGACTGGCAGCAGAGTTGAGGATGGTTTGGAGGGGAGCGAGGGTGCTAACTGGAGGCCACGAGAAGGATGTTGCAGTAGTCAAGGGGGAGATGACGGGGAGTGGACTAGCGTTTTAGTAGTGTCAGGTTTGAGGAATGGCGGATGCGTGAAAAATTTTTCAGGTGGAGGCGGCAGGCAGGGTGAGGGCTTGGATGTGGGGTTTGAAGGATAAAGAGGAGTCAAGGTTATCCCAAGGGCAGGGACTGGGGAGCTGGGTGAGAGGATGTGGCTTAACAGTTGATGAGAGTCAGGTGGAGAGACGAGGGGGTGGAAAGATGATGAATTCTGTTTTATCTAATTTAGTTTAAAGCGAGGGAGGAGAGAAGGAGGAAATGGACGATAGGCATTTTGGATCCGGGAGAAGGAGTTAATACAGGACCGGAGATATAACGCTGGGTTCTCCGTACAGGTGTAGTTAAAGCCATGGAGGCTATGACTCCCCCAAACCCCAAGAGTGTAGATAGAGAAGAGGAGGGGGCCCCAGGACAACCCCTAGGGCACCAACAGAGAGGGGTGGGAGGAGGAGGTGGTGAGGAGTGAGAACACTGAATGTCCGTTCAGAGAGGCATGAAGAATCCAGGAGGGCCAGTCCTATCCGGGAGGAAAGGATTTGTAGCAGTGAGTGTCGACCATTCACGGGGGAAAAAGGCCCAGGTCTAGGAGGAGGAGCCAGGTAGTCGTAGGCTTTAGCATTTTACTAGGCTTGGTGACCTTGTTAGGCAGTTTTTCATGGATGGTTGGGTCGAAGCCTGATTGGGAGTGGTCAAAGAGAGTTGGAGGAGAGTTGGAGGACCAGTTAAGATAAAGTCGGGTTCCAGGATTTGGATCAAAAGGAAGGCGCGAGATGGGCGATAGTTGGACAGTAAGGAGGGGTCGAGAGATGGTTTTTAAGGATAGGTGGGGGATGGTCGCGTGTTTAAGAGAGGAAGGAAGAATCCAGAGGTTAATGATAGATTGAAAAGGTGGGTGAGGGCTGGGAAAATAACATTTGCTGAGGTCTGGGATGAGGTGGGATGGCAGTGGTCAAGGTTACGGGTAGTGAGGTTGCATTTGGCACAGAGGGAAGGTTTATCGTGACTAACAGTGGAAAGCAGTAATGGAAGTGTTCACTGGGACTGTGTCAGGGTGAGGGTGGGTGGTGGCAATGGTAGGGATAGGGTGGGTAGTGGGGACGGGAGGGTGAAGTTTTTCTCTGAGGAGGTTGATCTTATGTAAGAAATGAGTGGCAAAGTCGTCCGCTGATAGGCGAGATGGGGGACGAGGTGCAGGGGGCGAAGGAGAGAGTTAAGGGGGGAATAAATGTCTGGGGTTGTGAGACAAGGAGGATATGAGTTTGGGTGAAGTAATCCTGTTTGGCGGTGGTGAGTGCAGCCCTTAAATGTGTACGTTTGTTTGTATGAGGTGAACAATTCTGGAAGCTCGCCTCAGTTGTTTATGGAGGCGTGTGCCAGGGTTGTCTGTTGATTTGCGGGTTCCCTGTTGGTGGTGAGAGGAGCGACGAGTCAAGGGTGGTGGTGATTGTGTTTTTGTAAAAGCAGCGGCTGTGTCTGAGTTGTCAAGTGAGGATATGTAGAAGAGGTGCAAGAGAATCAGTAGAGTGCGGGGGTTTTGAGGTTTTGTTAAGTTCCTCGGGGTCCCACTAGATGTGACACAGGAGGAGCAGGTGGGGGGGAGTTGGTGGAGACGGTAATTTCAGGTTGTGGTCAGATATGGGTGAGGGGATTTTGAATGTCAGATAGGGGCAGAGGCGGGTGAAGTGAGGTCCGGTGTGTCCGTCTGTGTGTGTGCTCCAGAGGTCCACTGTGAGGGGCCGAAGGAAGAGGAGGCGGGGAGGAGTTTGTTGGCAGCAGGGAGGTGTCATCAAATTGGGATTTTAAAAATTTCTCCCATGACAATAGTGGGGATGTCAGTGGAAAGAAAGTGGAGAAGCCAGGAAGAGAAGTGTCGAGGAAGGGGTGGCTGGGCGTGGGGGGCGGTAGACCACAGCCACTTGCAGGTTGGAGGGGGGGTAGATGCGACAGAGTGCACCTCAAAGGGGGGGAGGGTAAGGGAGGGTATGAGGAGGAATAGGAACAAAAGAGCAGGTATCAGATAGGAGAAGGCCAACACCTCCTCCATGCTTGTTACCGGGGCGGGGAGTGTGGAAAGTGGAGACGCCAAAGGAAGTGCGCAGGGAGACCCGTGTCAGAGGGGGTCAGCCAGGTTTCTGTTAGACCCAAAGGGAAAAGTAATTTGTGAGAGATGAATAGGTCGTGTTTTGTAGGAGAGTTTGTTACATACAGACCGTGGGTTCCCGAAAAGCTCCAGGGAGAGAGGAAGAGAGTGAGCTGGGATCAAGGGAATGTGTTTAAGGTTGAGGGTTTACAGAGTTTGTGGGGTGGATCTGTTTGGGAATGCTAGGACAATAGTGGGAATGTGCTGAGGGGGCCCTGGGGTTTGGAGATATGTCCCCAGCGCCCGGAGCAGCAGTGAAGGGTGGAGCAGGGGGGAGTAAGATAGACTGTATTTAGCTTGGGTCTGTATGGGGGGGGGCGTTGATGGTGGGAAAAGGGTTGGTGGCAGGAGACAGATGAGAGGGAAGAATGCAGGGAGAGATATAGAACTCATTGCCCAGCAAAGGGGTGTGGGGGGTAGGCAATTATTTCAGGAAAATGGAGGTTGAGATAATTTCAGGGAAGGAAAAGCATGGTGGGAGATAGGTTACAGGCGAATAGCTGTAAAGAATCAGTGGAGGTGTTACCTTGCCCTCCTTGTTCAAGTCTGGTTTTAAGTCTGCCACTTAGAACATGGCACTTTTGAAAAATGGGCACTGCGACCCAAATCACAAGCGACCCCTAGGCATGGATTTATACAGACTGAAGTTCGATCAGACAATCAGAGGTGAACAGGAGATGGGAGGGGGTCGACTCAGTTAATTAGCAAAGTGAGGGAACTAGGAAGTCAGATAACAAAGGGGAGGAGTGCTGGCCCAAACAAACCGCAGGGGATGGGGGCGTGGGAGGTACAGTGTGGTGATCACAAATTATAACATAGAGAAGATGCACATCAAAGGAACACACAGGAGTTGCTAGATGGGGGTTGTATTCACGAGATAGATACATACCAGTACAGTATTGAGAAACACAGGATTTGCTAGTTTGGGGGTTGTAGTTCACGAGATTTGATAACATAACAGTCATATTGAGAACACACAGGAGTTGCTAGATGGGGTGTAGTTCACGAGATAGATACATACACAGTACAGTATTGAAACACACAGGAGTTGCTCGATGGGGTTGTAGTTCACGAGATAGATACATACACAGTACAGATTGAGAACAACACAGGGTTGCTAGATGGGGGTTGTATTCACGAGATAGATACATACCTGGAATGAAAAAAGAGGGATTTTATTCCAGATCAGAAGGAAAGGAGGAATTCATGGAGCTGCATAATGGTTTCTGGTTTTAAGTCTGCCACTTAGAACATGGCACTTTGAAAAATGGGCACTGCGACCAGGAGAGACTGGAATCTGTCAAATTGCATATTAACAAGTCACAAAATATCTGGGAGAATGTCTTTTGGACAGATAGGACAAAACCGTAGCTTTTTGGTAAGTTACAGGTTCACAGATGCAGAAATTAAACATACGAAGAAAAGAACATTATACCCATGATGAAACATGGAGGCGTCTCAGTTATGTTTTGAGGCTGTTTTGCTGCATCTGACACAGGTGTCCTGAATCTGTGCAGAGTACATTCTGGAGGGAAATGTGCTGCCCAGTGACAGAAAGCTTGGCCTCAGTCACAGTTCATGGACCCTCCAACTGTATAATGACTCACAGCATACAACTAAAAACAACCAAGAATGGTTAAGAGCACAGCATTGGACTATTCTGAAGTGGCTTCTATCCTAATGAACACCTGTGGAAGGAGCTGAAACATGCAGTCTGGAGAAGGCACCCTTTAAACAACTGGACAACTGGAGTAGTTTGCTCACAAGGAGTGGCCAACAAAATATTAAGTAAAGGGAACCATCATTTTGCTCCAGGCCAAATTAATTTCTTTTTTTCGGATGACTCACAATTCAAAAAACAAAAGATGGTCAGCACATCCATTTTGAAGAATAAATGTATAGGTACAATGGTGTGGCAGCAAAAAGTAATGCAAACACAACACTATATCAGCAGCATTCTATAAGCACTAAAAACATTCAAGAGGACAATAAAATATTTGAAAAGCATTTTGCAATTTGGAATATATGAAAATTTTTTAGGTTCTTAGTGTACATTTTTGATCAAAACTGTAAATGCCCGGCCACCAAGTGTTTGGTTTCGGCCTTCTGGAAGCAGACTCTCCCCCCCTCCTCGCACGACCGACACCCGAGGATTTGCGAAGTTCAGCGATGAGAGCTCACCCTTGCCTACCAACAAACTGATCTTCATGATACGGTATGGAAACCATGGGTCTCTTACTGGACCCAGTTGCAACCTTAGGTTGTCATGACCCATCTGGCGTCCCCTCCTTACCCCCCCCCCCCTCCTACTCCTGGGTGCTTGTCCCGAGCCTTGACTTTATGACTCTTGAGTCATGTCTCACTCATTTGCCGCACACACTTGGCATGGACCTGTTGCCCGGTGCAAAATCATGGTCCATACCTCCTACACATCCGCCAAAAAATGGTCTCCCCTCCTCCCTGTCTGACCCCTCAAGTCTAGTCTTATTGTCTGTCAATTTGTCTTTTTGTTTGTCCTCCCTTCCATGTAAAACCGGTTGTCTTTATCTCTCTACATTATTCCCAATATTGTTTTCTTAACAAGTGCGTTTGGTACACTTGGTTATCATTAACGCACTGTTGAACATTCATAGGTGTAAATCCTTCCTAGGGTATTGTCTCATGCTCTAGGACAGCTGTCAGAGTTGTTGATTTGAATGCTATGCAATGCCTTGCCTTGACAATTATCATTATGACATTTGCATTGTATGTCTAGTTTTCTTTGCTTTATTTTAGTGAAAATAATTGTGAAAATCTTTAATAAAATACAGTTATAAAAAAAAACTGTAAATGCCCACCTACCTCGGCAAGGTGACCTCAATTCAGGTGGAAACCTATGCTATATGTTACCTCTCTTGGTGTCTGTTCAGACCTCCACATTTCAGGGAGTGAAGGTTCCAACTGTAACCTGATCTTGTGAAGGTGGGTGGAGTGCACAAACCAAGATGGGAGCCAGCCACTTCAAACAGCAAACAGTCAAAACACAAAATATGGTTGGCACATCCATTTTGAAGAATAAATGTATAGGTGGGAACCTAAGCTAATGTCACCTCTCTTGGTGTCTATTCAGACCTCTGCATTTCAGGGAGTGAAGGTTCCAACTATAACCTGATCTGACTCACAATTCAAAAGCAATGTGTCACCCTTCTTCTTTATACAAATTAAATTATCCCCCTTTATTTGATAAAATACAAAAAGAACTACTGAAATGGCAGAGTCTTCCGTTGTCTTTACTAGGTCGGGTTCATTTAGTCAAAATGATTTCATTTGCCCGACTATTATACCCTTTACAAACAATACCCATTTTACTCCGACATCTAGATGTAAACGCATACAATAAAGCCGTATCCAAATTTATTTGGAATGGGAAAAGGCCTAGAATAGCTAAGCTTAAACTCCAAGCGCACAAATTTGACGTAGGTCTTAATCTCCCTAATCTGAGGTGTTATAATATTGCTTGTTTGTCCAGACATATGCTTGACTGGATTCATGCTTCCAGTTTCTATTCAGACTATAAGTTGGAGACAGAACTAGCTAAGGGAAATCTGTGTAATCTGTTACATGCAAAATTATCTAATCTACCTCATACAGTGAAAAAATCCGTTCTACTGAGGGAAACGTTGATGGCGTGGAAGGAACTCAGGAAACGTTATGAACTATCTTTCCAGCTCTCAAAATATCTTCCCATATGGGATCATTTAGAGTTTCCGGCAGGACAAGATAGCCCTTTTTTTTAAGATATGGCAAGATAACGGGGTTTCTAAAATTTCTCACTTATTCCAACCTTTTCAAAAAATAGGTTAAAAACTTTGAGGAGTTGCAAGAATTAAGCATCCCTAGCACACATTTTTTGCAATATTCGCAAATTAAGTCGTTCTCTTCTCCGGGCTCAGGTTTTCAGCAAGGAGAAGGGAAACAATAAATTTGATGATTTGGGGGGTGATAGCCCCTAAATAGAAGTCTTTTTTCCATAATCAAAATGCAATAATAAGAGATCAATACATCAAAGTTAAAAGTGATATTAGTTTTTGAGAAATGGAGCCACTGGACCTCCCACTTCAAACGTACACCTGTCATACTAGAGGGTGGGAAACAATTAGAAAATGTAATTATAAAATGAGAAATGGCGTGAGACATACTTCAAGATGGTACATTCTGCTATCTATGCATTCAATATTCCACCAAATGCTTCTTTTCCTGATGGCTTACTGCATGTCCTAAATGTGGAGAGTCAAAAACTGATTTGTATCATGGTTTATGGACATCCCTAGATCCAAATTTACTGGCAGAGGGTAAGGACCTGGTTCTATCATTTTGGAGGGGCCCTTTGGTTTTGTCTCCTCTGCTGTTTCTTCTACATGATCAGGGAGAGGAGGATGATGATGATGTAGAGGTAAAAAGTAGTATTCCCCCTCTGGTTTTACACGCAAGAGGAAATAGATAAATTAATTTCTGTTTCTCAATATACCAAATGGTATCTTAGTGCAGCTTTAAGGGGCACTTTGGAAGGTTGCAAAATAAGACTTAAAGTTATCTAGGACTCTGACATCTAGGGGGCGAGAAAGGTACAAGGCACATAGGCACAAGTCCCCTGTATAGATTTTTGGCTTGAAGTTAGGGTAGGTTATTTTTTGTTGTTAGAGATAATTATCAAGATTGGCTTATTATGAACATTGTATGTAGAAAATTAATGCGCTGTTATACATGCCACTACTAAAATTCTGTATGGATTGATTTTGTGTCAATAAAATGTTGTTAAAAAAGCAATGTGTCACGTCAAGGGAGGTGCAGTGAGCCCTAACTGGAACCTAGCCCACTGTCCCTGCCTACTTGACGTGCTGCCCTAGGCGGCAGACGGCAACTGGGCGACAGTCCCTGCTTTTGCTAAAGTGTTGGGACGTGAGGTAGTAGAATAGTCAGACAGTCCGGCCAATATCAAATAGGAACGCCAAAGCCACAAATCAGAACCAGAGGATAAACGTAACCAAGCCGAGGTCAAACACGAACGGGAGCGAGGTACAACATCAGGAGACAAACCGGGGTCAGGAGAACAGGCCGGGGTCAGGAATATGGGTAAGCAAACACAAAAACAAATAACACGGTAGCCAGGAATATCACAGGCGCAGCAACCAGCCTTCGGGGAAATTTTAAATGGGATTCCTGGATATCGCCCCGCAGCTGATTGGAGCGGCCTCCGGGTCCTCCCATTGGCTGGTGCAACTCGCCCCCTGTCAGGAGTGCTGGGCCCCCGTCCTCACAGAGTTGTCAGAAGCAAGTGTATCAGGGTGGGATCGTGCATCAGCTGCTGCAGCCTGTTGATCCCTGCAGCCTTGAGCACAGCCTAGCCCTGACACAATTGCCTGAATTTCATTAGGCATTGTGTCGTAAACAAGCGAGGTCAAACACGAACGGGAGCGAGGTACAAAATCAGGAGACAAAACCGGGGGTCAGGAGAACCCGGCCGAGGGCAGGAAATGATAAGCAAACAAAAAAAAAAATAACAAGGTAGCCAGGGAAAATCACAGGCGCAGCACCCAGCCTTCAGGGAGTTTAAAGGGGTTCCTGGATACCGCCCCTGCAGCTGATTGGAGCGGCCTCGGGGCCCCCCCATTGGCTGGTGTGACACGCCCCTGTCAGAGTGGCTGGGCCCCTGTCACTCAAGAGTTGTCAGAAGCAAGTGTAACAGGGTGGGATCGTGCATCAGCTGCTGCAGCCTGTTGATCCCTGCAGCCTGAGCACAGCCTAGTCCTGACACAATGCCTGATTTTCATTAGACTATTTTAAGTAAATTTAAATTTATTTTTGCTTTTGTCAATATCAAATTATTTCAGTGACCATTGTTGATTTTTCTTTCTTCAATGGAAGGATAACAACAGTTTTGTCCACGTGTGAAGTTAGCATCATGAACAGAAAATTCTAAAATTTAAGCATCTCTAAAATTATTCACAGCTAGACAGACAATTAAAATGCTTAATACCAGACACTTAAAGGGTAAATATACAGAAAAAGATAGGTGGAGGGGATATTAAGGAGAGAAGAAGTAAGAATCCAGTTTTGAAGAATAAATGCCACAGGAGATACGACTTTAAGGATAAGGGTAAGTTCACACGGCTTAATTGCGGGGCGTACTGAACGCCCTGCAATTACGCCAGGTGATCGCGGAGTTGCGCTGATCGGTGCATACTCCCGTGACGCGGGGGGAGGGGCGGCACCCCACCGGCCCCATAGACATGCATTAAATGTCATTTATCTCCCCACGATCGTATTGTACGAGTGGAGAGAGGAGGCGCAATCCATAGTTCTCTATGAGAACTGTGGATTACCGTAATGATTGGGGCGCATTTCGCTCATATTAGAGCGCTGAATGCCGCAAAATACATGGCGCAATGCGCCCCAAAATAAGCCGTGTGAACATACCCTACGGAGGAATGTTGCCGTCAAGTTCATGGGACACTTTAGCTGAGGTTTGTGAATTGATTGTGAGTGGCTGCACCTTTTTGCAGGTAAACCTTGAATGGTAATTAAGATTATTAATGGCTGTGCAGTTTGCTATTAAATCTAGTTTAATGGCACATAAACGTGGCATTTTAACAATCAATTTAAAATCCGCAGTAGCAGTGGTTCTCCGCTATAGCATGAATGCTTCCCCTTAATCACTGAATGTTTTAGCTATTCTGAGTAGGTTGGTCATGAGAGGTATGTATGTTTCATCTAACCATTAGAAATACAAAAGTAGGGTGACTTTTAGGGTTTGTAGAATCACGTGATTTGGCATATAACTCTGGCTCCCCATCACTAACAATATTGGGAAAATATAGAAATTCATTACGAATCTGTCAGCTGAGTGTTAACATTGAGGGTGTGTCCCTGCACAGTCTAATCAATGCTGACAGTCAATGTGTGCATGGACATACCACTTTGAAGACTGGAATGGTAACACCCAGTTGACTGGTTAAAGGGGTGTTCCCATGAAGCAAAGTCTATTTCTCAGGTTGGCTCTCAGTTACCAGCATAATGTCCATAGGGGAGTATCAAGCAAGCTCCAGGTGCAGCCACTAGCAGAAAGGATCGGAGATAATACCTGTCCCAGCAATTGTACCACTTAAATGGCAACAGCGGTAAGCATAACTGCAGCAGCTAGATGTTTAGAAAACAGGGCTGTGTTCCTTTGCGACCTCCAAGTGGCCACCCCACAATGCAATTGTTTGTCACAGGAGCTGGGAGCCTTATTAAGTGCTTTATTACTGATATCTTACTACTCCCTTTGCATCTTGTCTGTGTGAGCTATAAAAGGACATGATTGTGCAATAACCGCTTTTATTGCCAATAGTGTATAGCAAATGCAACCGCCTTTGGCCAAGTAACTTGGAGGGCTAAAAGTTCAAGTAAAAAAAGTTTTAAAAATACAAAAAAAATAACAAAAGTTCAAAATTCTCCCCTTTTTACCATTTTACAAATAAAATAATTTAAAAAAAGTTAAACACAATTGGTGTCCTCACATCCGTAAAAGTCTGCTCTTTTTAAATATACCATTATTTATCCTGTATGGGAAATACCAAACGAAAAATAAAATACTAATGCCAAAATTGCAAAGTTTTTTGGGCACTACAGGCCCCCTAAAAATTGGAATTAAAAGTAACCAATAAGCTGCAGGTATCCCTAAATAGTAACAATATAAACTACACTTCAATCCAAAAAGACTGCCACCTAGATCCATAGAAAAATGGAAAAGTTATTGCAAATTTAAAAATTATAAAAACTCTACTGTTATACTAAAACATAATGAAAAATAAATTTGGTATCACTGAAATCATACTGACCTTCAGAATAAATATAACGTATAGTAACTTATACAAAAGAGTGAACTCTATAAAAACTAAACCCCCCTGAAAATGGCGCAATTGCGTTTTTTTATGTTCCACCCCACAGAGATTTTTTTTAAATTTCTCTATACATTTAATGATACGGTACCATTAAAATTTACATCGTGGCCAAAAAACAAGAGCATTCTTTTATGTAGATGGAAAAGTCAAAACGTTATAGCTGTGTAAGGCAAGAGGTAAAAAATGAAACAACGTAAAAAATGCTGCAACAGGAATGGGTTAAGTTGTTTCTGTTATAGGCAGGGCTTCTTCCCTTATAAATGGAAACACAGAGGCTGCAGAGGTCCCTAGTTCAAGAAATGTGAGTGGGCCCAATTTTTCTTCCCCCCCTTTGACAACTTTGGGCCCAGCAGCTTTACTAAAAAGAGAGGAAGCCCCCCAAATTTGGGTTTTTTTTAATTTTAAAATTTTCCCTTTAAAAAAATAGAAGAATGCAGTGCTGATAAAGAAAATAAATTGACATCATTTATGATATGGGGAAACCCCGGTAAAGCTTGTATCCCTTTCTGTATAAAACTCCCAGTGCAAACTTTTTCCCCCAAAGATGATGGACACGTGGCTTTGTTATCCCCGGAGCTCTAGTGCAGTCGGGGCCCAAATGGAATTTCTTTCCCCCCCCTATGTTTCCCATTTTTTGTCCATTGCCCCTCCTGATAATAAAAATAGGGGAGTGAATGTTTTTTGGGAATGTTTTTTAAAAATATTTTTTAAAGGGGCCCCCTTATAAACATTCCCCAAACTGTTTTTTTGGGGTAAAGCTAAATTTTCATTGGGAAAAACCAAATTTAATTTTTAAAGGGAAAGTTTTTAAAAATCAACAAAAAAAACAAGCCCATTTTTTGTCTTGAACATGATGGCCACTTAAATTATAAAAAATTACAAAAAACTGAATAAAATTTCCAATGCTCATATAACGGGGGGCCCTTTTTTCAATTTTCCCTCAAGTATAGAGAAACCTCTTAGATTTGAATAGATGTAGAGCCCATAAAAAAAAATTTTTAAAAACAAAAAAAAGGGGGGGGTTTAAAAACAAAAACAGTGAAAAAGGGCATTCCTGAAACTATTTGCATTTTTCCCTTTCCATTACCCAAAAACCCCCCTTGCCTACTTTTTAATTACTTTTTTGACATCCTTTTTTTAAGGTCAGGTAAATATCTTTAATTTTTTAAAATCTATTTTATTTAGAACATTTAAAATATGGGGATTGTATTGTATTTTTTAGGGGTTTCCCCTTTTTTTAAAATTGGAAAAAATTTTTTTGGAAAGGTGCAAAATTAAGGTTAGAAATCGGGTGTAGTTCCACTGTAATTTTTTTACTTGTTTTTTAAAAGGTTTTTTGTAATATTCAAAAAAATTTCCCTTTTTTTTAAATTATTTTTTGGTAAACCTTTTTTCTCATGGGGTGTATTTTAGTTACAATAGTTGGCCCTTCCTTTGTATTTTTTTTAAATACCCCTGGTTTTTTGTGGGTTGGGGCTATTGTAAAACCATTTTTTGATTAAAAATTTTTGCTGGACTACCCCGATGGTTTTAAGCAAAAATGATCTAGAACACTAAGAAATGAAGTATTCTAAGGGGTAGCCCTTTGGTAAACATAAAATGTTTTAAAAATATTGCCCCAAAAAAGTTTTTTTAAAAAAAATTAAACCCCCTTAACCCGAACGCCCGAAAAGTATTTCTTGACCAGCACTTTTTTTAGTTTTTGCTTCTTTGGTTTCAAAAAGTGGGTAACATTTTTTTTTTTTCATGACGCAGTTGTAAAAAGGTTTTTCCCTTTTATTCAGGACAAGTTTTTTCTTTTTGAGGAATAGATTAAAGGGGGGTCCTCATAAAAAGGTTTGGGCTTTTAAAGTAAAGATTTTTGAAAAAAACAAGTCACTTGAAAAATAAAAAATTAAGAGACGATGAAAAAATTTTCTCTTTTTTTTTTCTTAAATGGTATGTATTTTTAAAGAAAAAATGTAAAATTATTTTTTTTATTATAAAATTTAAACTGAAAACCCAGGGCTCCAAAATTAAAAAGCAATGAATTTTGTTTTTTTATTTCCCAGAAAAATGAGAAATTTTTCAAAAAAATAAAAAAGCAGTGCTGTCACCCCCTCAAAAAATTGCAAAAAAAACAAGTTCAAAATTTTTTAAAGAAAAAATTTAAGACTAAAGTTTTAAGCCCAGGAAGAGGTCAGAAATCAATATTTGGTGGAATAAAACCCTGGTTTTGTCATTCAAAATTTCCCTTTTTTGGGTATTACTAGCACTTGTTTTGCCATCCAGATGGTCTTTTGGCAAGAGGGTTTGGGGAAAAACCAAGCAGTGTTTTTTTAAATTTTTTTCCTTTACTTAAAATTTAAAATTTGGTTTTTAGGGATCACCTTTATCAGAAGCCAAGTAGAATGGGTGTACTTTGGTTTTGGGAAATTAACTGACATGAAGGGGAAAGGCTGGGCAGACAGTAAGATGCTTTAAAATTTTTTGAAAATTGTGCAGTGGGCTCTTAATATTTTTTCCCGAGCTGTATGTCTATTAACAGTGTCCTACTATGCTTGAGTATCTCCTTTTTTGGGGGAGCCCCGCCCCCCCCCCCCCCCCCCCCCCCCCCCCCGCACGGGGTTTCTATAAATGCAACCTGGCTTCTCTGCAACCTAGTGGAAGCCCGTAAAACATGGCCCCCGAATTTTAAAGTGAAACCAAAAAACGGACAGAAAGGGAAGAGGAATTTAAATTTTGGAGAAAACCCCTTTAAGTTTACATTAAATTAAATTTCAAATTTTTTTTCAAATTTTTTTTTTTCACCATTCATTTCACATTTTTTTTTTTAACCCATAATTTTTATTAGTCAGATAAAAAGTAGTCAAAAGAATACAGTTCATTGTAGACCAATTTCAACTTTTATCCCCAAAACACAACCCAGCCCACCTCCCAAAATCCTCCCCAGATTCGAGCAGTAAATACCCATTACAGTAAAAATTAACAATGCAATTTAAAACTTTTCAGTTTTTGTCCAAAAAAAATTTGTACCGGCTGTCGGCGGCCTCCATCCACACAACTGCTAGAACAGCCCCGGAAACCTTACACCGAGACCCCCAACACCCTTGCCTAAAAAGTTCTTTTGCAGCAGACCAAAATTTCCAGCATTTAGCCCTATTTTTTTATTTAAAGTTTGGCTCCCCCTTTTTAAATACCCCCTCTCCAGAGAACGCCAGTTATTTTTTAAAAAATTCCTGTGTGCGGAGGTTTTGCATCAGCCCTTTGCGCTTTTAAATTTTTCCTTGCTAATAAAAGTTAGATATTGCGATTTTCTCAGCCTCAAAAACCTTTTAAGTCTCCTTTCCCCAAAATAAAAACCCAACGGTTCATTCATGAAATTTGAAAATACGCTGGATAAATTTGTACAAAAAAAACCATATCGCTCTGTTTAGGCATGCCAGAACATATGCATCAGGAGGGGTGGAATGACACCTATTACACAGAGGGGAGGCCCAAATTCCCAAATTTTTATGCAGTTTGGGGAGTTCTGAAAAATCGAGTTTTTAAGAATATTGAGAGATTCGTCTTTTCATCCTGAAATCAATGGTAGGGGCCCTCAGTATTCCTCCCAAATATTAGGCTCAAAGGGGCCAATATCTCCTTCCCCTTACGAAAATCTATTGGGTTTCTGGGAAAAATTTTCCCAATAAAAGTTTTATAAAGTGGATATTTAGCCCCTTCGTTGTTTTGATTTCTTGACCTTATCTTGGGAAAAAATTTTGGGCTTAAATTTTGGTTGTTTTGATTTTTCGAAATTATGGTCCCTAAGTGAAAGTATTTGTAAGTGTGTTGCGGGTAAGGCAAATTTCCATTTGAAATTGTGAAAACTTTTAAGCACCCCCCTGATCTGAAAGCTTTGAGGACTATTGAAGGCCCTAGATGCCCATGACTCGAATCCCTTGGCCAAAAAAGTTCGGAAAACCCAGTGGGTTTTCCCAAAATTGGGGTATAGGATGTGCAGCCGGGCCCCAAAACCCACAGAAATTTTTCCACCACAGTTTAGATCAGATATAAAGTTGGGAAAAATTTTTTTGGAGTGCACTAAAAAGTTTTTGCCTCCGTTTCCCATAAAGTTTGGGGGAAAATTAAAATTTTGTGGGTAAAAAAGTTTAAATTTTTAAATCCTTTATCTCCCCCCCCCATCCAAATCTTCATATATTGCGTTGTGCTCCCAAGAAGTAAAGTGGATTTGGAATTGCCAACCCCCCTCGTCCTTTCCCAAATTTGCAGAGTTTTAGCTTTTTCGGGATGTGTCCCTCCCCCCAGATGGGGGCTCTAAAAATTGTTTTGACTTTAAAAAGAATCTCTGGGGAGCCAGTTTGGAGATTTAGTAGGGGGTACAACAATGGGGCATCCAAATCTTAAAAACCCAGTTTGTCTTCCCGCTATCGATAATGGTAATTTAGCCAGAATCCAATTTATTTTTAAATTTAATAGCAATGGATCCAGTTAAACGCCCAAATTCCTGTAAATTCACAAAAATATTTATCCCCAGGTATGGAAGAAGGGGAAAATAGAAGGGGGTATATTCCAGGGAGAGTAAATTGCCCATGGCACCCATGGCATAAGACAGATTTCCCCCCCTTTAATTTTTAAACCCCGGTAGGCCCATGTTTTAATGTCTTTAAATTTCCCTTGGCAATGAGCCCCCAAAATTACCCAAAAAAAGGGGATTCTCGGGGGTTTATAAGGCTATTTTGTCTCCAACTCCCTCTCCTAAAGCCTTCAATCGGGCTTTTGTTAATCTGAGCTGCTAAGGCTCAATTCCCAGGGCAAATAGCAAGGGGGAAAAAGGGCACCCCTGTCTTTTTCCCCCTTCGAAATCAAATCTCTGATTGTAAATTTTTGACTGCACCTTACCCTTTGGGGATCAGTTTTAAACAGTTTAAACCCAGGATATAAATTTTTGGCCAAACCCCATTTAGAAAAACCGCCCATAAGAATTCCCCACCCCACTTTATAAAAGGCCTTAGCAGATCTAAAGAACAATTGACTAGCCCAGCGTTATCAACAGGAAGCGAGGTTCAGGTTTTCAGTCTCCGGGAAATTATTGGAGTTCCCCCTGTGGTTAAAACCCGTGTAGGATGCACGGATCTGATACCACCCCCAGTTTGTCTGTTAGAAAACGCCTTAGCTAGTTTTTGGGATCCACTGGGATTAGGAAATGGGCCGTATGATAGGGGGCAAAGGATCTTTATCAGATTTTAATTTAAAATATTATTACCGCCCTTGCATTGAAGCAGGTAACCCGCCCTGTGTTCTGCATCCCGAAAAACCTCAACAAAATTTGGTACAAAACCTCCCCCAAATGTGATATCCCCGTAGGCAATCCATCCAACCCCGGGGATTTTTATTTGCAAAGTCTTAATGCCACCCGCGTTCTTAACGTAGAGGAGATCAAGCCTCTCGCTGTTTGGTAAATGGGAGATTTTCCCCGTAAATACGTTTTAATTGAGAAGGGGAACCCAAAATTGATGTTTAAAAAATGTTTATAAAAATCCCCCAAAATTCCAAAACATCCCAGGGTTCTGTCTTAAGGGCCCGAGGGTGTCGAGACTGGTATAAAACTGGAGCCCCCCCCGGGAATTAAAGTTTGTGGTAATAACGCCCCCCTGTCCCTTCACCAATAATTTGCTTTTTAAAAAAATCGTTTTTTTTTTAGCAGTTCTAATAGAAATGGTCAGTGTATCCCGCGCTTACGCAGTTCATCCCCCCGGTTGTGGAGTGCGGAGCAAAACGAATCGATTCTCACAGCTTGACTTGCTCACGGATGTTTTTTCTGCTGCCCCCTTTTTTTCTTAAAGGGGCTAATTTCCCCGTCAGCCCCCCTCTAAGGTAGCCCTTTATAGTGTCCCCACTGTATGTCGGGCTGAGTTATTATCTGAAAGAATTCCCCCCAAAACTGACGCCAATTTAACGTATCCCTTAGGGGCAGCCGAGGCATTAAATCTCCCCCGCCCCAATTCCCCTTTGGGTAAAACGGAATTTTAAAACTGTATCAGCATTGGCGAATGATCGAAATGGAGGTGTAAGATACTCAGTTTTTTACCCTTTGACACGCCATGATTTCCAAAGCCTAAACTATTTAGCAATGTGTTATATCTAGAATAAATGAAAAAAAAGTGAAATCATTGGGTGTTTGCACGCAGGGTGTCTACAAGTTCCAAATCTCCATTTTTCCAAACGGAGTCCCTGGGGGTAGTAGTACCTATTTCTTAAATTTTTCCCCAAAGTGGGTCCACCCAGTATTAAAATCCCCAAAAAAAAGAACTGGGGGAAAAGGATAACATCCCCAAAATTAAGCCTGCTTTAAAAGGGACTGCAATTTTTTTGGGTGGAGGTATTAAATGTTTACCAAAACAAATGTACAAGATATTTTTCAGATAAATATATACTCCTTTCCCCTCTTTCATTTGCCGACATTCAAAAGAATGGATTTATGGGTAAAAATACTGAGCCCCCTTTAAAAATTATGGTAAACAATGACTCGCCCCAACCCCCCCTTTCCCTTTTAAGCCCTGTTGTATCGGACACTAAATGTGTCTCTTGAATAAACAATATGCTGGTGATATGGGAAAAAAAAAATTAAACATAGCAAAATTTTGTTTGGGTCACTCAGTCCCCCGACATTCCGGAGAGCAGTGTTATCTTATCTAAAATTCCGTGCCATTAAATGACCCAAGTAACTTCAACTGTCAATATGATGGATGGAAGCCCTTTCCCACCCGCCCACAAAGTAAGCAAGAGCATTCTGGGGACAATAAACCCCCCCCCCCCTGAAATAAACATGTAAAACCCCCAAAATGAAAAATTACAAAATACAAGAAATTAAAAAGTGCAAAAAATTTTAAAAGCCCCAAAAAAGGGCTCAAGTCTTATACAAACGGAAGTGAAAGGCAAGTTAAAATGCATGAATAAGATAAAAAAGTTTTCTCCCCAAACCCCCCCTGCTCCCAAAAAAAATATTTTAATAGAAAAATAGAAGGGGGTTTGGGCAGGACGAAAAAAAAAAAGCAAGGAAATCAGAGAGGGGAAATGAAGAAAATGTGTACAGTGGTGATCACTTATCTCCCCCGGAATCCTTGGAAGCTGCACTTAGATGGAGGATTCATTCTGGTCAATCCACTGCATAGCATCTCTTGGAGTTTCAAAGAAATGCGTAGAGTTTAACGCCACCACTCGGAGTCTGGCTGGGAATAGCATGGCGTATTGCACCCGAAGTGCCCGGAGCCGCCTCTTGACATCCTGGAACTGCGCTCTTCTTTTTTGAACCTCTGTAGAGAAATCCGGATAGGAGGAGATCCGACAGCCGTCCACCATGACGTCCTGATGAAGGCGCGCTTTGCGCGGTATAGTGTCTCTATCTTTAAAGTGCAGCAGCTTAACCAGCACTGATCTAGGCGGGGCCCCTGGAGGTAATGGGCACATTGGGACCCTGTGCACCCTTTCAACTGCAAACATAGAAGTAAAGGAGTCCTTTCCATAGATATTAGTGAGCCAGGTCTCAAAGAACTCTGATGGGTTGGGGCCCTCTGTTTTTTCGGGCACTCCCACGATGCGCACATTGTTTCTGCGGGAGCGATTCTCCAGGTCATCCATCTTGGCGACTAGTGCCTTAATCATCTGAGAATGCGACTCACAGTCCCGCTGCAAAGGATTGAATTGATCCTCCAAATCACTGATTCTGGTTTCAGCAGCTTTGACCCGCTCAGCATATCTCTGCATATCATGCCACATGATGTTGATATCCTCTTTAAGACCATCAACTTGTGTAGTCAGGGTGGATAAAGCAGTATGGCATTGGTGAACAGCTTGAAGCACATCCCTCAGTGTAGGCTCCTCTGTATCTTGCTGTGCTTGTAAACTAGGAGTGACCTGTGTATTTGTTTTAGGTCTGGCTCCTGTATGGATGCTGCTTGCACTTATCTCTTCCACTGCTCCTTGCCTGTCTGTTACAGCATGCTGCTGTTGCTTACTGGGAGACTCTGTGCCAGAGGAAGATGTGGAAGGGTTGTGGGCATATTGGGCTAATTTAGCCAGTGTCCCATGCGGTACCTCTGCTTGCTTCTCTGCTGTTCTTGCAGAGCCACGCTGTCCCTGGGCTTCTTATTCAGCCCCACTCGCCACCTTCTGTGGCTCCTTGTTGCGGCAAGTCATCGCACTACAGGTCTGGAAAGTGCCCATAATACTCCGGTGAGTATGAGAAACGGCTCTGCTTGTTGTCCACGGAGTTTGTAAGTCCTATGCCTGCTCCAACACAGGATTTACATGAGCAAGTGCTGGAGCTCCTCTTAGAAGCTGCTGCTCAGCTTGCCAGTCAGGCTCCGCCCCCCCACATTTCACACTTAATAACTTGTTAGATTAATTCTGCAGGTTGCTACGGTCGTGTGGATACCTAATATGTGTAGTTTTTTGTGTGTGTAATTTTATTGATTTTTTTCTACATCTTTTTATGTTTTTTTATTTTTTTTTAAATCCCATGAAGGAATAACTGTTTTACATTTTTTTTATACTTGGTAATGTATTAACATATTCATATATGCTAATACATTATAATCTTTGTCAGTTTGACATAGGCAGCAATCAGGGTAGCACACAGTATGCCTTGATCGCTGGCTTCTTACACAGACAGCGTTTGGGTTACTCCAGGTTTCCCGGGCTCTGTCGGCTCACCGGGAGTCCCGATCACCCAACAGAGCAGGGGAAAGCCCTTTGATTATGCCGCGGTCAATGACCGCAGCAATCAAAGGGTAAAGCGCCGGGGAGCGGAGGTTTCCCCTGCTCCACGGTGCTTGCAGAGGCTGCGCTAGGAACAGAGCTGTGAAGTACCCTGTTCTCAGCGCTGCTGCGTTGGTCGGTCGTGAAGGGGTTAAAGGAATCATACTCCCCTTAATAATCTCCCGCCACTTTCATTCTAACCCTTCCTGAGGTCTCGCCAGTATGTGTACTTACTAGTCTCTATCTACATAGACATGTGAAGACTGTAGCCAACTAAGCAACAATGACCCACTACTGTAGTCACATGTCTGTGTTAATAGGGACTTGAAAAGCGTAACATTCCTCATTAGGGAGAGGCACCATGTAGATGTGTGGAGACTTACACGCCATTAGTTACTCCACTGAAATATAAATATATTCTAAGAGGCTCATTGGAAATTAACCAGGACTCTTGCAACACCCCCTACTGGATAAAACGTTAAGCTTTTCGAGCTACCGCTACAGCCTCGCACCTAGCCAACCACTATTTTATTCTGTACTGATAAGGAACAAACACCCCGACACAGCTGTCTGCAAATAGATATCTGGTTAGCTCTAATCCCATTTACATTGCAAGGCTCAGTGGATGTGCATTGAGGAATGCTATGTCCAATAGGTGGTGCTGCAGGAGTCCTAGCTCATTTTGCATGAGCCTTTTAAAATATCGATAGGGACTAAAAAGCATACATACTGGCAGCGCTGGGAAGGTGTCGAAAAGAAAGAGGTGTCAGCTATGACCTGTTTTTTATTTTTCAAAATTTTGAGCATTTAAAAAAAAAATAATAATTAAATAGTCAGGTATTTTTTCTTTCTTTCTTTCCCTATCCACAGATTTCAGTATCTCTCTGCAGTATATATATTCTATTGTATCTATCACTCAAATAACATTATGTACTGTATGAACTAATATTTTTCACCCCAGCAGCAGTGGTTTCTGTAATATACATAACATAACCCTGTATCAATTATAGTTTTCATTACTTGAATCAACATTTTTTTATTATTTTCTTTTCAGAGGTGGCTTTCATTTTAAACACAAATATAAAACCCTGTATGCATTATTGTTCCCCCCAGGCAATGGTTTCCACTTTATACATCACTGTCATTATGAATCAATGTAACATTTCTCCACCAGCACTGTATGTATCTGTATGTATCTGGTAAGTGCATGTCCCGCACTTGCGAGCAGGGAGTTTTCAGCCCGAACAACAACTTGGAAATTTCACATCCATCCTTTCCGTCCAGTTCTTCGCCAGGCATGGAATATGTGCATGTCAATGTGAAGGGGGAGGGCCGTGGGGCGGCACTAAAACAGTACAAATACTGGTCGGTTTATCCGACCGGTATTTGTGCTCTGCTGTGGGGATGAGCCCTGCTATGTTCACACGGCTTAAAATAGGACGTATTTCAGTCCGTAATTACGCGCCGTAGTGCGCGATTTACGGCTGGAATATGTCCCAGTCATTACGGTAATCCACAGTTCTCATAGAGAACCATGGATTACGTCTCCTCTCCCTGCTCGGCGAATACGCCACGGGGGGAGATAAGTGACATGTCATTTACTAGCGGCGTATACGCGCCGCTAGTAATGATAGTCTATGGGCCAGCAAGATGCTGCCCCCCGCTGCCGCCCCCGCTCCACACGGCGTAATTGCGGGGCGTAATTACGCCCCGCAAATAAGCCGTGTGAACCCAGCCTAAGGGTCCACATCCAGTATTCATAACTTAAAGGGAACCTGTCAGGTGCTTTATGCTGCCCTATCTGAGAGCAGGAGGTGATAGAGGGAGAGAAGCTGAGCTCTGTGATATATAGGTTCATATGATAAAAGCAGAGAAAATGTGTGAAAGTAAAACTGAAAGTACTGACTACTCCACCGACATACAGGGATTGACAGTTAACTCTGTACACACACTGATGCAGGGAAAGCTGTCAATCACTGTATGTGGTTAGGTAAGCAATCACGGAATTTACTCAGCTTTTTACTCAAAAATCCTGCATCAAATCATATAAACTTATATATATAACAGAGCTCTGCTTCTCTCCTCTATCATATTCTACTCTCAGATATGGTAGCATAAACCATCTTACAGGTTCCCTTTAATACCATTTGTTGCAGTCATTAGTGCTCTTATTGGTGCATTTACTAATTTACGTTTGTAGGTTCAATCTATGTACCTTTGTAGATGTTACTGACTACCCCAAAATGCAGCAATGCTCTCGGGCCCACTTGGGCACAGCATTTTTGAAGAACACTGTAGTGTTCTGGCGTAGACCTGTGGGGCATTCATCTGTTCGGTATTAAACACTAACAACAAACGGAACACCAGGTACTGAAAGTACTGCACAATTGCTGAAGTTATTTCCGACCTCTATTATTTCTTATTCGGTCATTATAACTGCTGGGCTGGTGGGCTCAACACCTGGCTTCTGACACTTTAATAGTTTATGTTTCTAAAGCTACAAGTTTTCTCCCACAATTCTGTTATTACCAGGAGACCTAGAGTTACAGCGTCCTAATTTTTTTTTTATAAAGATGTATGTTCTATTTTATCTCTTTATCTATTGTGTGGGGATTTGTTCACATTTGAATTGATAAGTGGGCATTACTCTATGTCAACACTATGGGGCAAACTTTCTAAAACTATTCAATGCTTAGTGTAAACTTGGATTAGATAGTACTGCTGGTGAAATAATATCACCATTTCTTTAATAAATAGATTTCTTGGGGTGCTATTGACATGTAATTCTCACCAGATGTTGGTAACAACCCATTCAATCCACAAACCATTGATGTCCATTTATTAAGTTTTGTATAATGAAGAGAAACGACACAGGGAAAAAGTATTGAACATGCTTAGGGCTTGTCCCCACGGCATGGGTTTTCACCTGGTTTTTCAGACGGTTTAGAAAACCGGGTGACAACTTTTAAAATGGACCTCTATGGAAAACCCGCGCAGCAGTCCCCACTGCACGGGTTTTCCGCCCAGGGTTTTTAAGACTGCTGACAGTCAGAAAAACATTGAACATGTTCATTCTTCCGACTGGTTTTTGGACAGAATATGAACAAGTCAATGTGAAGGGGGGCTTTACTCCGCTAATTGCGGAGAAAAGCCGTCCCTCTGCGGCCATGTGCACGGCACAAAAACCGGACAAATACCAGTCAGATAAACCAACCGGTATTTGTACTGTGCCGTGGAGGCGCGGCCTTACTGAAATGTTGGTGATGACAGCTTCAAGATGCCTCCTGTATGGAGAAACTAGTCGTATGCATTGCTCAGGTGGTATTCTGGACCATTCTTCTACACAAACAGTCTTCAAATCCTGAAGGTTCCATGGGCTCCTTCTATGAACTCTGAGCTTTAGTTCCTTCCGTAGATTTTCTATTGGATTCAGGTCAGGTGATTGGCTGGGCCATTCTAGCAGCTTTATTTTCTTTCCCCGAAACCAATTGAGAGTTTCCATGGCTGTGTGCTTGGGATCATTGTGCTACTGAAATCTCCTCCCTCATTTTATCTTCATCATCCTGGTAGATGGCAGTAGATCTTTATCAAGAATGTCTGGGTACATTTATCCATTCATCCTTCCTCAATTATATGAAGTTTGCCAGTGCCGTATGCTGAAAAACAGATCCACATCATGATGTTCCCACCTCCAAACTTCACTGTAGGTATGGTGTTTTTGGGGTGATATGCAGTGCCTTTTGGCCTCCAAACATAGTGTGTATTATGGCATCCAAAGAGATCAATTTTGGTCTTATGGGACCAGACTATATTCTCCCAGTATTTACAGGCTTGTCTAAATGTTGTTGAGCAAACTTTAATTGCGCTTGAACATGCCTTTTGTTAAGCAATGGAGTTTTGCATGGTGAGCGTGCTTACAGGCCAGGGAGGATGAGTGCATTACTTACTATTTTGTTTGAAACAGTTGTACCTGCTGATTTCAGGTCATTCTGTAGCTCTCTCCAGTTGGTGCTTGGCTCTTGGACAACTCTTGTGATCATTCGTTTCACTCCTCTGTCTGAAATCTTACATGGCCAGTTTATAATGAAATGATGTTCTTTTTATTTCTGGATTATGGCACCAACAGTGCTTCAGTAGTTTAGAAATTCTTCTGTAACCAATGGCATCTATATGTTTTGCACACCTATGCTATGAGTAAGGGCAACTAGGTGCCCGAAACGCGTGAGCCTCTGTTTGGCTATATTTTTATGGGGAATGCCATAATTTGGATCACTATGACTTTTTAATTATGTCTTCAATAAAAATTTTTGATTTTTATCCGGGCATTTTGTTCCTCCTGCTACATCAATCTCTCCTTCTGTGGAACATATATATGTTTTGCGACAATAAGGTTGCAAAGGTCTTGAGCCAGCAAACTGGTTTTACTCATCATGAAACATTCCTTTGTGGCACCTTGGTAATGGCATTGGTTTAACCAGTTGATATTATTTTTCACTAAGTGGCAGGATTGTTTTCTAATTACTGATAGATTTCAGCTGCTGTCATGACTTTCCATGGCTTGTTGAACTTCTCTTTCTTCATCCGTTCAATACTTTTTCCTGTGTCATTTTTCATGATTACACATAACTTAGTTAATGGATGCTGAAGGTTTAATTTATTTGCCTGTGTGGATGGGTTGTTACCGACATCTGTTGAGAATTTCATTTCAATAGCACCTTTAGAAATATACCAGACCACTGCAAAGGTTTCTCTGATTTTTCTCTTCAGTGGTATATTTGAGAAAAATGTCCATGGTTATTTTATTATATAAACTACTGACATGTTAAAATTCAAAGCAAAAAATATAGTATTTATTTGCAGTAAATGAGAAATTTTCAAAATAATAAAAAAGAAGCAGTGCTGTCAGAGCTCAAATAAAACAAAGAAAAAAAGGTCATATTTATTTAGAAACAATAAAACTAGTGTTTTAAGTCAGGAAGAGTTTTCTTTTCAACTCCTGTGGCATGGTAAAAGATACTTTTCCATTCAAATTCCTTTTGGTCTATTCCTAGCACTTGTTTTGCCATCCAGCTTTTCCTATTGCAAGAGGATTGTGAAGACCACAGCAGTGATTTTATACTTTCCTTCATGAAATAAGATTTGGTTCAGGTGATAACCTAATCAGAAGCACATTAGTAGAATGAGGGGTATTTGGTTGGGAATTTAACTTTTTAAAACTACCCGTGGGTTCTAATTTTTA
>JAODAL010040558.1:0-36778 GCA_025379985.1 Phyllomedusa bahiana
ACTGTATTAGCAAAGCAGGAGCAAGGATTCCAGCTCTGGGAAAGCTGGGTGACTATGGCTACAACCTCCAAGATGACTCCCATTAGGGGCTCACCCAGCTTTCCCAGCCCCCTGAATGGTAAATTTCACTACTTTGGCTTATATTATAGCCAGGTAGATTTGCCATTCAGGATCCAGGAAAGATGGAGCAGAGGTGGCGGCCATATTGGTTTAACCGTTTGTAGCAAAGCAGGAGCAAGGATTCCGGCTCTGGGAAAGCTGGGTGCTGACAGTAGTGGAAGCTGTACTGGCAGCCACACCCAGCTTTCCCAGATGCAGATAGAACTTGGCGACTTCTATTTACTGGGGGGATCCTGATTTCCCGGGGGTCCGGCCCCCCGCAGGTGGCAGACGATCCCAGCGAGGTTAGTGTGAGCGAGCACCGGCTCTAGAGTGTTAGAGGCAGAGCGCCAGGAAGAGACAGCGAAAGCCAGCGGACAGACAACGAGCAGCCTTACACCAGACAGCTCCGTCTGCAGAGCTGACACTCGTTTCCTCAGCTCCTCCGCCTGGCTCTCCTTGGCCGTCAGCTCCTCTTTCAGCTGCTCTACCTGTCAGGACATCGAAACACAAGACTCAGTGACGACACAGAGCACCCAGAACTAAAGGGGGACCCCACCCATGTAACCAATACTCAGTGACATCATAGGCAGCACCCAGAACTAAAGGGGGACCCCACCCCATGTAACCAATACTCACTGACATCATAGGCAGCACCCAGAACTAAAGGGGGACCCCACCCCATGTAACCAATACTCACTGACATATAGAGGGACACCCAGAACTAAAGGGGGACCCCACCCATGTAACCAATACTCACTGACATCATAGGCAGCACCCAGAACTAAAGGGGGACCCCACCCCATGTAACCAATACTCACTGACATCATAGGCAGCACCCAGAACTAAAGGGGGACCCCACCCATGTAACCAATACACAGTGACATCATAGGCAGCACCCAGAACTAAAGGGGGACCCCACCCCATGTAACCAATACTCACTGACATCATAGGCAGCACCCAGAACTAAAGGGGGACCCCACCCCATGTAACCAATACTCACTGACATCATAGGCAGCACCCAGAACTAAAGGGGGACCCCACCCCATGTAACCAATACTCACTGACATCATAGGCAGCACCCAGAACTAAAGGGGGACCCCACCCATGTAACCAAAACTCCGTGACATAATTGGCAGCTCCCAGAACAAAAGGGGGACCCCACCCATGTAACCAATACACAGTGACATCATAGGCAGCGCCCAGAACTAAAGGGGGACCCCACCCCATGTAACCAATACTCAGTGACATCATAGGCAGCACCCAGAACTAAAAGGGGGACCCCACCCTATGTAACCAATACACAGTGACATCACAGGCAGCGCCCAGAACTAAGGGGGGACCCCACCCCATGTAACCAATACTCACTGACATCATAGGCAGCACCCAGAACTAAAGGGGGACCCCACCCCATGTAACCAATACTCACTGACATCATAGGCAGCACCCAGAACTAAAGGGGGACCCCACCCATGTAACCAATACTCACTGACATCATAGGCAGCACCCAGAACTAAAGGGGGACCCCACCCCATTTAAACAATACTCACTGACATCATAGGCAGCGCCCAGAACTAAAGGGGGACCCCACCCCATGTAACCCAAAACCATGCACAAGGCAGCACCCAGAACTAAAGGGGGGCCCCACCCCCTTTAAACCCAAACCACGACCAAGGAACCCCCAAAAAAAGGGGGGGCCCACCCCCTGTAACCAAAACTCATGACATCATAGGGACACCCAAACAAAGGGGACCCACCCATGTAAACCAAACTCACTGACATCATAGGCGCACCCCCCAAAAAACTAAAGGGGGGCCCCCCCCCAGTAACCAATACTCTGAATCTAGGGAGCCCCCGAACTAAAGGGGGACCCACCCATTAACCAATCTCACTGACATCATAGGCACCCCAGAAACCCAAGGGGACCCACCCAGAACCAAACTCACGACATCATAGCAGCACCCAGAACTAAAGGGGGGGGGGGGGCCAGAAATAAAGGGACCCCACCCCATGTAACCAATACTCACTGACATCAAGGCACCCCGAACTAAAGGGGACCCCACCCCATGTAACCAATACTCACTGCATCAAAAGGCAGCACCCAGAATAAAGGGGGGGCCCCCCCCCATGTAACCATACTCCCCCACACAAAAGGCGCACCCCCGAACTAAAAGGGGGGCCCCACCCCATGTAAAAAAACCCAAAACCACTGGCATCATGGCAGCACCCCGAATAAAGGGGGACCCCACCCATGAACCAATATCACTGACATCATAGGCAGCACCCAGAACTAAAGGGGGACCCCACCCATGTAACCAATACTCAGTGACATCATAGGCAGCACCCAGAACTAAAGGGGACCCCACCCCTTTGTAACCAATACCATGACATCATAGGCAGCACCCAGAACTAAAGGGGGACCCCAACCCATGTAACCAATACTCACTGACATCATAGGCAGCACCCAGAACTAAAGGGGGACCCCACCCCATTTAAAAAAAAATCACTAACAACATAGGCAGCGCCCAGAACAAAAGGGCGACCCCACCCATGTGACCAATACTCACAGACATCAAAGGCAGCACCCAAACTAAAAGGGGACCCCACCCCATGTAACCAATACTCATGACATCATAGGCAGAAACCCAGAACAAAAAGGTGGACCCCCCCCCCTGTAACCAATACTCACTGACATCCTAGGCAGCCCCCAGACCTACAGGGGGACCCCAACCCATGTAACCAATACTCACTGACATCACAGGCAGCACCCAGAACTAAAGGGGGACCCCACCCATGTAACCAATACTCAGTGACCTCATAGGCAGCACCCAGAACTAAAGGGGGACCCCACCCATGTAACCAATACTCAGTGACATCACAGAGCACCCAGAACTAAAGGGGACCCCACCCCATAAAAACCCAAATACTCACTGACATCATAGGCAGCACCCAGAACTAAAGGGGGACCCCCCCCCATGTAACCAATACTCATTGACATCATAGCAGCCCCCCAGAACTACCGGGGGACCCCACCCTTGTAACCAATACTCACTGACATCATAGGCAGCACCCAGAACTAAAGGGGGACCCCACCCATGTAACCAATACTCACTGACATCATAGGCAGCACCCAGAACTAAAGGGGGACCCCACCCCATGTAACCAATACTCAGTGACTTGACAATTCTCACCGGTTTCCTGATCTCTGCTTGCTGTCAGTGAATGGAAGCTTTCGGTTCCACATCTTGAGCTGAGTGTTTGGTACAATAGACCGTCAAGTAAGTAAGCGCCACTGTCGCAGATTGCGTCAAATAGGGCGGAAAAATATAAGCCAACCCGACCGACACCATAGTAGCCTATGAGGTGCATGAATCAGCTGTAATGTACGACATTACACAGTGCGGCGGAACCTCCTAAAATATTCCCTACACTGACACACTGTAACAAACTGCCAGCTGTGTGAGAAGGACTAGGTCAGGACAAATGATAGCAATGTATTGATTCATTCACTGACAGCAAACAAGGCTATTAGAAGCTGAAGGACTTGTTATTACAGTTCTATTTACATAGAACTGGAGCTGCCCTTTAACAAGTACAGATCATCATTAAAGGTGGAGTTCCCCTTTAAGTGTAAGAACTAGAAAGACCAGACAGTGTGCAACCAATAGTAGGACTGCAGCCGAGTATCAGCTACTGCTCTCAGTTATCAGACAGAAAAGATACAACACAACCACGTCTGGAAGAACTCCGACCCCAGACCCTAACTCCGTGCTACTGTGAGATGGAAGAGCTGTGCTGCCATCTAATGGTCATAGGCGGTACTACAGCACATCACCGAGCCGGCTATTCTGCTGGTGCTGTCCTGTGTACATACATTCTTACCGTACATCCAGTTCATCTGTATTATACCCCCGAGCTGCAATCACTATTTTCTTGCAGTCACTGTACATACATTTCTTACCGTACGATCCTGGTTACATCTGTATTAATCCTCCATAGGCTGCGCTCACTATTCTGCTGTGCAGTCACTGTGTACATACATTACTTATCCTGGACTCATCCTGAGTTACATCCTGTATTATACCCATTGAGCTGCTCTCACTATTCTGCTGGTGCAGTCACTGTGTACATACATTACTTATCCTGTACTGATCCTGAGTTACATCCTGTATTATCCTCCAGAGCTGCGCTCACTATTCTGCTGGTGCAGTCACTGTACATACATTACTTATCCTGTACTGATCCTGAGTTACATCCTGTATTATCCTCCAGAGCTGCACTCACTATTCTGCTGGTGCAGTCACTGTACATACATTACTTATCCTGTACTGATCCTGAGTTACATCCTGTATTATCCTCCAGAGCTGCGCTCACTATTCTGCTGGTGCAGTCACTGTGTACATACATTACTTATCCTGTACTGATCCTGAGTTACATCCTGTATTATACACCAGAGCTGCACTCACTATTGTGCTGGTGCAGTCACTGTACATACATTACTTATCCTGTACTGATCCTGAGTTACATCCTGTATTATCCTTCAGAGCTACACTCACTATTCTGCTGGTGCAGTCATTGTACATACATTGCTTATCCTGATCCTGAGTTACTCCAGTATTATCCTCTGAATTGAACTCTGAAGTATAATTTGGATATTGGGGTGGGTGCGGCGGGGGGGGGGTGGAGAGCTTCCAGACTGTCCGGTGTGACACTCGGCTGTGATCAGGTCCGGGCGCTCGGCTGCGTGGCCTGACCTTGTTCTTCATGAATTTCGAGTGGCTGCGGTACACCTCCATCTGCTTCATCTCCTCCTCCCGCTCCTCGGTGCTCAGGGCCCCGTTAGATTTCAGCATCTGGATCTCATCCTCCAGATCCCGCAGGCCGCGCTCCATGGAGGTGATTTTAGAGTCCTGGAAAATAACAGAGGTCATGTGACGGTCACTCGGGCGCCCTCTATATATAAACCGATCGCTGAACCGGACAATATGGCCGACAAATCGCCCTGATCACAGTGATCGACTCTTGTGAGGCCATTTCCTGTTTCAAACTCCGTCCACTATTTTTAAAGTGACGGGTTCCCTTTAAGATCCTCTTTTGATCTGTCGGACGCCCTTTATACGTATATACCCATCGCTGAACCGAACAATATGGCCGACAAACCTAGTGGGCGGAGTTTAAAACAGGAAATGATTCCTACAAGTGTCGATCACTGTGATCAGGGAGATTTGTTGGCCATATGGTCTGGTTCAGCGATGGGGGTATATGTAGAGGGTGCCCAGGTGATGTATTAAGGTTACACCTTATAGGGAACCTGTCACTTAAATATAGTGGGTGGAGTCTAAAACAGGAAGTGATCCTTACAAGTGTCAATCACTATGATCTGGGTGATTTATGCGAAGGGTTCCCTCTAAGGTCCTACCTTGATAAATCACCTGGGCGCCTTTTATACGTACACCCATTGCTGGATCGGACAATATGGCTGACAAATCACCCGGATCATAGTGATTGACACTTGCAGGGATCATTTCCTGTTTACGACTCCGCCCACAATTTTTAGGTGACGGGTTCCCGTTAAGATCCTACCTTGCTCTTTCACTTGGGTGCCCTGTACATGTAAACCGATCGCTGGATCGGACAATATGGCCGACAAATTGCCGTGATCATCGTGATCGACTCTTTTGGGAACCATTTCCCTTTTTAAACTCCACCCACTATTGTTAAGTGATGGGTCCCCTTTAAGAAGCTACCTCGATCAGTCTCCCGGGGGTGCCCTCTAGACTTTTAACCGACTGCTGAACCGGACAATATGGCCGACAAAATCACCCAAACATGAAAATCGACGCTTGTAGGGACCATTTCCTGTTTACAACCAGGGCAGTGGAGTCGGCAAGCAAAAGCCCTGACTCCGACACCTCAATTTCCCAAACCTCCGACTCCTGACTCCCTCATACACGGCGCATGTTTAAGTGATAACTTTACTGTAGTAAAGTGGTAACATCAGGCTGTTTATCACCTTATGATACAATAATCAAGCTATTTAGGTAGAACAGACACTGAAAAGCAAAAGGGTAACAATGTTTTGATCTTTTGAACACTTGTGGGTAGAGTTGAAGAAAAAGCTGGATTTGTATCCAAGTCCAGTCTGCACCAACATTGGGAATGTGCAGAAGAGTCCTGGGATCAGATTTTGGTCAAGACCTGCTTGAATCTGATCCAGAGCCCAGAAGGATTCAGGCAGCATTGAAAACCAAAAGGTTGATTTCCCAAAATACTAACAAAATAATAAAAATTTACATTAGATTTTTAGGAGCAAAACAGTAACAATGCAGTTACAGGAAAGAATCTGCAGAACTAAGCAGATTCTAAATACTTACAAGTCACATTTATGTATAAGACAGGTAAGATGATTGTATATAAAATTGACAGTAGCCTCATGTACAAAGCTGTAGTGGATGGTGAGATATGGAGCCTGAAAGTCACAAGTTCAAAACATTGTTACCCTTTTGCTTGTCAGTGTAAAATATATTTATAGGATATGACTTTAGAACACAAAAAAAAATTAAATCTGCAAAACACTGCAGGAACATTTGTGGAGTCTCTGAATTTGTTCTGAGAAATAGTATTGCCCTCATCAGATCCTGCATACATGACCTCACATCTGATCTCATTATTTCCAGGCTAGAGAACGGCCTCTCTACACTAACTTGGGGGCAAAGCGGTGACCACAGGGCAACATCTCTAAGAATGTCAGGGTATAAAGGAATTGCCTCAGCCACAGTCAGTTTTGATGAATGGTTGAAGTCTTCTACTTCTTTGAAAACAGGTGAAAAGTTTTGCTGAAATCTGTTTGCCCTGGAGCAGAATCTTTTTCCCTGGGGCAGCGCTTTGCCTGCTCCATGTCATCAATTACACTCCTCATGTGATAAGGCTGAAGATATGGGAGCAGGAGCACCGGCCGGACCCAATTCCTCTTGCTCTTTGCATCAAACTAACTGGACCAACTTATATATTTTGGGAGGCGGAGTCGGTCCATTTTATGACGACTCTGACTCCAGCAAATAAGGCACCGACTCCGACTCCACAGCCCTGTTTACAACCCCGCCCACTATTTTGAAGTGAAGGGTACCCTTTAAGTTCCTACCTCGATCTGTCACTCGGGCGCCGTTTACACATAAACCCATCGCTGGATCGGACAATATAGCCGACAAGTCACCCTGATCATCACGATCAAAGCCTGTAGGGCTCATTTCCTGTTTTAAACTCCGCCCATTATTTTTAATTGACTGGTTCCCTTCAAGATCCTACCTCAAACTGTCACTCGGGCGCCCTCTATATCGCTGAATCAGACAATATGGCCGACAAATCCCCCCCCCAATCATCACAATCAATGCTTTTGGGGACCATTTCCTGTTTTAAACTCCGCCCAACTATTTTTAGGCAATGGGTTCCCTTTAAGAAACTACCTTAAAACAGCACCCGATTGCCCATCGCTGGACTGGACAATATGGCCGACAAATCACCCAGATCATGATCGTGCTTGTAGGGATCATTTCCTGTTTCAAACTCCGCCCACTATTTTTAAGTGACGGGTTCCCTTTAAGACCCTACCATTGATACAGCCTGCCCGTGCCCCTCTCCCCTGTGCCCACCCCGGGGTCAGTCGTATCTATACATGGGGGTCTCCTACCTTCATCTCGATCACGGTCTGCAGGGCTTTCGTCTTTGCAGAATCCGGAGCGTTCTCGAAGCGGCGGTGGATTTCCTGTGGAGACAACAGCACAGGTGAGTGCCCGGGCGCGGAGCGCTGCTCGCCCACCTGCTACCTGTGCCCGGCGCTGCGTCCCCCCAAGTGACAACAGATCGGGCGCCAGGAGAGGATGTGGATGGCGCTCCCTCTGTGGCGGAGATCCAGAGGTGAAGGAGAAGATACGGGCATCACTATTAACCCTCTGTGGGCCAATGAGTGGTGCCCACCCAGCCCCAGATGCAGGACGGGCACCACATAGGAGGCAATGGGAGTCCCCACCTCATCCTCTAGATGGCAGCCTTGCTTCATGCACTGGCTCAGGGTGTTGTCATCCTATGGTGACCCCACAGAGGGCGAGAAAGATTTCACAACCACGGGAAAGCTGGGTGGATGGGTCAGGGAAGAGTAATATCCGCTTCTGTTAAAGCTGGGTGAGAACTAATATGGCTGCCCATAAAGCTTGCACAAGAGTCACCACCCAACTTTCCCAGACTCCTAGACTGACTAGCTCTGCAGGTTTTAATCCCTGTATGAATGCAGAGGTTAGATTGGTCGTTCAGGGCTCTGGGAAAGTTGGGTGACAACTAGTATGGCTGCCCATAAAGCACGCACACTGGTCACCACCCAGCAATCCTTGATCCGTAAGCTGATTAGTTATGGATTTATACCAAGATCAATTACTACACAACTAAGCAGACTGGACTTTCAGGGCTCTGGGAAAGCTGGGGCAATCTAACAGAAGCCCCAAAGCAGCTCTTAACAGGGGTCACCATCCAGCTTTCCCAGACCCTTAAGCTATCAAGTTCTGCAAGTATTGCTCCCTGTATGAATGCAGAAGACTGGTCGTTCAGAGCTCTGGGAAAGCTGGGTAACAACAAATATGGCTGCCAATAAAGCTCACACATTCGTCCCCTGCCGGCTATCCCAGACCAGTAAGCTGCCTGGTTATGCTCTCTGTATAAATGGATAACTGAGCAGATTGGCAGCAATATTAGTTGTGACCAAGCTTTTCCTGAGCCCTGAACGTCCAATCTTAGTTTCGAATTTGTACAGGGAGAAATTACTGCACAACTAGGAAGCTTAAGGGTCTGGAAAAGCCAGGTGGTGACTTCTGTGAAAGCTTTGTCGGCAGTATGTGAGTTGTGACCCAGCTTTCCCAGAGTCCGGAACATCCAGCATTTATTCAAGTAGAACCTGGGAGCTTAACTAATATGGCAGCCAATAGAGCTCGCACATGGGTCACCACCCGGCTATCCCAGACCCATAAGCTGCATAGTTATGCATTTATAACGGACACTCAGGGATCTGGGAAAGCTGGGTGATAACTAATATGGCTGTGAAAGCAGCTGTCACATGGGTCCCCACCCAGCTTTCCCAGACCCGGAAGCTGCCCAATTCTGCAGATATCGATTCCTGTATAGATGAAGAACTAGGCTGGTTTCACATCGGCACCCGAGGTTCCGCGCCCCAAATCCTTTCGGCACAGAAGCCATGGGATCTGTTTGACACCCGCGGCGCCCGACGGACCCATTATCATTAATACGGTCCGTCGGGCTCTGTGGGTATCTGTTGTGGTGTCCGTCATTCCCAACGGAACATGCGACGGAGGCTCCGAACGAAACCCCCAACTCGTATGTGAACCAGGCCTAAGGTTGGCCATTCAGGGCTCTGGGAAAGCTGGGTGAAACCGAATATCGCTGCAATCAAAGCTCTCCCAACTAATAGGTCTGCCACATGGGTCACCACCAGGCTTTCCCAAACCCTTGTCCAGCTCTACAGTAACTGATCCCTTAAAAAATGGATGACTAAGCAGATTGGTCATTCAGGGCTCTGGGCAAGCTGGGTGAGAACTAACTCTCTCTCATTCACCAACGTTCCCAGGTGTCTTAAAATAACAGTCTCTTGGGAAAATCAGGTAATGACTACTCCCCTCTGTGCCCCGGCCACTGTCACCCAGCTTTCCCAGACTCCTGAAGAGGTCAGCACAGCTCCGGACAACCCCAGGAAAGGGCTGGTGAGTATCTATGCCTCTCTGTGGATAAACCCAGCTTTCCTAGAGCCCTGACAAATCTGCTTAGTCCCAAGCATTAGCACACCAGATCTACTGCCTGAGAGTGGATTGTGGTAATGACCCAGCTTTCCCAGAGCCCTGATAAGTATGCTTAGCCCCCAGCAGTAGCACACCGGACCATCTACTGCCCGAGAGGGGATCACAGTCGGTAATTACTCAGCTTTCCCAGTAACCTGATAAGTATGCATAGTCATAAGCAGAAGCACACCGGACCATCTACTGCCTGAGGGGGGAGATCACTAATCACCCAGCTTTCCCAGAGCCCTGACAAGTATGCTTAGCCCCAACCAGTAGCACACCAGACCATCTACTGCCTCAGGGGGAGATCATCCAGCTTTCCCAGACCCCTGATAAGTATGCTTAGCCCCAAGCAGCAGCACACCAGACCATCTACTGCCTGAGAGGGGATTGTGGTAATCACCCAGCTTTCCCAGAGCCCTAATAAGTATGCTTAGCCCCAAACAGTAGCACACCAGATCATCTACTGCCTGAGAGGGGAGCATGGTAATCACCCAGCTTTCCCAGAGCCCTGATAAGTATGCTTAGCCCCCAAGCAGAAGCACACCAGACCATCTACTGCCTGAGAGGGGATCACGGTAATCACCCAGCTTTCCCAGAGCCCTAATAAGTATGCTTAGCCCAAAGCAGAAGCACACCGGACCATCTACTGCCTGAGAGGGGATCACGGTAATCACCCAGCTTTCCCAGAGCCCTGATAAGTATGCTTAGCCCCCAAGCAGAAGCACACCAGAACATCTACTGCTTGATAGAGGGGATCACGGTAATCACCCAGCTTTCCCAGAAACAGAACTAGCAGTTTATAAAGCTATATATTTTTAAGGAGACGTACTCTTAATTTCGAGGAGATATCTAACTGTTTTCTCAGACTGGCAGGGGCTATCCGGATTCCCCAACCCCCCACAGCCCGGGCTTCTCCACCATCTTCCCTGCGACAAAAAAAAATATATATATTTCCAGTAACATAAGGAGCATTTATCTGACACCCACGGCCGCCATGGCAACCGTCTCCATGGAAACAGGCAAGTGGCCGTCTGTACCCTGGGCGTGCGGCGACATCGGCGCGTTAACTCTTTACGCTGCCGAGGGCTGCACACGCTCATCTCAATGAGGCCTATGCTCCGATCACCACCAAAGCTGCGGTTACAATGCGGTTCGGGGAAGAGAGAACATGCTCTGCTGCTGTGCATTGTGGGAGAGATATTGGGCCTTATGTATAAAAAACTGTCTAGCAATAAGACTGTTGCCGATAGCAACCAATCAGAACTCGGCTTTCATTTTTCCACAGCACTATATGAAATATAAGCCGAGCTCTGATTGGTTGATATGGGCACCAATCAGAGCTCAGCTTTCATTTTTCCATAAGCTGAGCTCTGACTGTTGCCCATAGCAACCAGAGCTCAGCTTATATTTCATATAGTGCTGTGGGAAAATGAAAGCTGAGCTATGATTGGTGCTCATAGCAACCAAAGCCACCAATCAGAGCCCATGGCGACCAATCAGAGCTCAGCTTAGATTTCATATAGTGCTGTGAGAAAATGAAAGCTGAGCTCTGATTGGTGCCCATAGCAACCAAAGCAAACAATCAAAGCCCAGAGTGATCAATCAGGGCCCATGGCAACCAATCAGAGCTCAGCTTATATTTCATATAGTGCTGTGAGAAAATGAAAGCTGAGCTATGATTGGTGCCCATAGTAACCAAAGCAACCAATCAGAGCCCAGAGCTCATAGCAACCAATCAAAGCTCAGCTTATATTTCATATAGTGCTGTGGGAAAATGAAGGCTGAGCTCTGATTGGTGCCCATAGCAACCAATCAGAGCTCACAGCAACCAATCAGAGCTCAGCTTACATTCCATATAGTGCTGTTGGAAAATGAAAGCTGAGCTCTGATTGGGCGCTGTGGCTTCTGATTGGTTGCTATGGGCAACAAAGACCGTCTTACTGCTAGACAGTTTTCATACATAAGGCCCATAGTGTTCCTGTCTGAGGGTCCATTTCCCACAATGCCGCTGCAGCTTTGGCTGTGACTAGAGGATCTACCTCTCTCAGCATGTTGGTCTCCTTCTCCTTCTGGTCCAGCAGGCTCTCCAGGTGGTGGACGTGCATCTCGGCCTCGGCCAGCCGCCGCGTCCGCTCGTGGTCCTCGTCCATGACCTTGGAGGAGATGCCTTTACTCTGCAGCATCTCCAGCAGCTTCTTGATGGACTCGTCCCGGGCGTTCAGCGTCTGCTTCTGCGTCTCGATGCGCAGCTCCATCTCCTCCAGCGTCTTGCGCAGCAGGAACAGCTCCTTGGCTTGGCGGTCGTGCTCGGCGTGAAGGATGCGGAAGTTTTCCTCGGTCAGTTCAGAGGTGAAGACCTCCTTGGAGCGGCCGCCGCTGTCCTGCTGGAAGAGCTGGTTGAGGTCCCGCTGGATCCGCAGCTCGTCCTGGAGCGCCTGGATGGTCATCTGCAGGTGCTGTCAACAGAAAGCGAGAGGAAGAGGGGTCAGGAAGGAGCAGGAAGAGAATGCGAGGGCCGCAGTGAAGACTGACACCGAGACAGAAGGGGAAACGAGAGGAAGGAGCAGGAAGAGAATGCAAGGGCCGCAGTGAAGACTGACACTGAGACAGAAGGGGAAACGAGAGGAAGAGGGGTCAGGAAGGAGCAGGAAGAGAATGCGAGGGCCCCGCAGGAAGCCCCGCCCCCGGGGAGACAGAAGGGGAAACCCGAGAGGAAGAGGGGTCAGGAAAGGAGCAGGAAGAAAATCCCCGAGGGCCCGCAGTGAAGATGACCCAAGAAGAAGGGGGAAACTTATCATAGACACGAGCTGCCAACAGAAAGCGAGAGGAAAAGGAGGAAGAGAATGCGAGGTTTTTCGAAAAGCTGCACTTGGAAGAGAAAGTGAAAAAAGGGAAAAAAGAGGTCTTTTTGTTTTTTACCCACCTGCACGTATAACTTTAAGAAATTTATTCCCCCCCACTGAATGACCACTTATGTATGTTTACCCCCCTCCCATACCACTTCTTGATGTGTTTTTTACCCCACCAAACGTACACTTCTCTAGCACTGTGTATTACCTCCACCACACAGTCCATTTTTAGCACTGTTTATTACCTTTTTCCCCACCAAAAAGTACCACTTCTCTGACTGGTATTCCAAAAAACAAAACATTTCTAAAATGGTATTACCCACACTTTAAAAAGTCTTTTAGACTTCACTAAAAACCACAAAAAAAGTCGCCCCACCTTCTGTTCTTTCCCCCTTCCTTGTAGTTTGTAAGCCTTCGCGGGCGGGCCCCTTTTTCCCCCTCTGTACCTGTTTTATCACGTTTTTTCCACTATTGTAATGTTTGCATTTATGTATGGGACCCCTGAATGTAAGCCCCCTGGAAACATTGGTACGATAAAAAAAATATTAATTTCCCCCCCCCCCCCCCCCCCCGAAAAAAGCCCCACTTCTTAGTACTGGTTTACCCTCACCAACAGTCCCCTTCTCATACTGTGTATTACCCTACCAACGTCCCATTCTCTGTACTGTTTTTTACCCCCACCACAGTCCCATTCTTAGTACTGGTTTTACCCTCACCACACAGTCCCACTTCTCTAGTACTGTAATACCCCCCCCCACCGCGGCGCCAACAGTCCACTTCTCTAGCACTGTGTATTACCCCCACCACACAGTACCACTTCTCTAGCACTGTGTATTACCTCCACCACACAGTACCACTTCTCTAGCACTGTGTATTACCTCCACCACACAGTACCACTTCTCTAGTACTGTGTATTACCGCCACCGCACAGTACCACTTCTCTAGTACTATGTATTACCCCCACCACAGTGCCACTTCTCTAGTACTGTGTATTACCCCCACCACAGTGCCCTTTTCTTTTTCCCCCCCCAAAGTATTTTTTATGTATTCCCCCTCACCAAAATTTTTTTTGGGCCCCCCCCCCCTTTTTCTAAACTATTTTTTTTCCCCCACCCAGTGCCATTCTTTACTGTGATTACCCTACGACACAGTATCACTTCTTTAGTACTGTGTATTACCCCCCCCCACACAAAAAACCCCCAAACTTCCTAGTCTATGTATTACCCCCCCCCCCCAAAGTGACTTTCTCTAGTACTGGTTTATTACCCCCCCCCCCCCAAAACCCCACAGTACCACTTTTGTATTGTATTCACCGACCGCACAGTACCACTTCTATAGTACTGTATATACCCCCACTGCACAGTACCACTTCCCATTCGCTACAGAGTAGACACAGAGTCATCTGGGAGTGGGGCTATGGTCCATACGGATGAGGTGGTCACCCAGCATCTGCTAGGACACCAATGTGACGGATCCGAGCGGCGGAGCGGACACCAGACGGCGGCTCAGACGCCCTTTATTAGAGCGGCAGCTGCAGGCCCCGCCCACCGCGACTTTCTCATGTCAGGCGGCCGCAGATGGCGATAACGTACGGCCTCGTATTTCACAAGCGGTGACGCTCGCTTTCTTTGGACTCGGACATAACCAGCGGGGCCGGCGGGATCCCGCCTAAACCAGGTCCGAGACCATAAATCGCAGGTTCCCAGGAGCCGCAGGACAATGGCCGCCCTCACCCCATGAAAAATCAGAGACATGATAATACAAATGCCCCGAGCCCGGGGGTTCATCTGGGGTAAGGACGTGGCAGAAAAATCACAGGGAATATTATACTCCAGTCACATCCAAAAACTGCAACCAGAAAGAGGACCAGATGGCCCCCCGCGGAGACCGCTAAAAGAAAAAAAAAACCCATAGCAATGCACAGAGTGGTGTATTATGGGAGGAAGCTAAACCGTAAGGGGTAAGTATCAGCCGGGATAAGAAAAAATGCAGCTCTGGAAGGGACTGGAGCAGAAGCAGCCAATGATTGCAATGCCAGAGCTCACCAGAGGGGGCAGCAGAGGGCTGGGAACAACATCTGTCCAATCAGGAAGGGGACAGGAATCTGACATCAATCATTGCCAGTCACTGACCAGTGTCATCACTGCCGCCCAAGTACATTCTAGAGGCTGCATTTCCACACTGACAGTATACGTCTTAGTGCTGTATTACCCAACACTGCACAGTAACACTTTTCTAGTGCTGTAGGTACCGACATTGAAAAGTATAAAATTTCTAAGCTTTATGTACCCACCTGACAGAGACTTTCTAGCGCTGTATGTACCAAAACTGCACAGTACTACTTCTATAGTGCTGCATGTACCAACACTGCAGAGTACTACTTCTCCAGAGCTGTATGTACCGACACTGCACAGTACTACATCTCCAGAGCTATATGTACCGACACTGCACAGTACTACTTCTCCAGAGTCTTGTACCAACCGCAAGACTAATTCTCCCGAGCTATATGTCCGCAGGACGTACCATTTCTAAGCTGTATGTACAGACACTGCACAGTACACTTTTCAATGTGTAATATGCTACACTGCCGTAAAGACTTCCCCTAGGCTGTATTTACCAACCTGTAAGTACTAAATTCTCCCGAGTGTGTTACATAACTGCATGATACTAATACACTGAATACCAGTCCATTTTCTAAACTGTAAGCTTGCACAGTACCAACATAGACATAGTCCAGCACACGCTGACACCACACAGTACCACTTCTCTAGTCCAGCACACGCTGACACCACACAGTACCACTTCTCTAGTCCAGCACACGAGACCCCCAAACAGTTCACTTCTCTAGTCCACCCGCTGCACCACACAGTACCCTTCTCTAGCCAGCACACGCTGACCCAAACAGTCCCCCTTCTCTAGTCCCCGCACACCGACAACACCAGTACCCCTTCTTAGTCAGCACACGCTAACCCACCAGATAATCTGTGTGCAGCCATACGGATCCGCACATCCCCTTTCTTCCAGCACACCTGACCCCCATACAAATTTTCCAGACATACGGGTCCCCTCCTTTTCCCCCCCCACACTGATCCCCCCAGCCACCCAGCCTCCCCCCCCCCCCCCCCCACCCCCCCCCGTCCTAGAGAAAATTTTTTCCAATATCTTTTTACATGCCCCCAAAAGACAACAGGGCCCCATCAGCTCAGCAGCCAGAGGGGGTTGTGGGAGGAGACTGTCCCTTTAAGGGCCATGCAGGGGTTAATGGCAGCACGCGCAGGATGGCGCAGCGCCATGGCTGGAAGAAGCGGCGCTGATGAGGATGCTCGCAGCTGCTGCGCCATTGTGCGCCCGAGAGAGGCCATTATTACCACAATTAGCAGCTCCTTACAGGGAACACAGCGCGGCTCATCCCCGGGAGGGGGCGACGGAGCGTCAGAGCCCCCACACCACCCCCAATCGTACCAGCTACCCTTAACCCCCTGCTAACATCAATTGTGCAACCTACACCCCCTACTAACCCCATCCTACCCCCAATTGTGCAACCTACCCCCCATCCTACCCTCAACCCCCTGCTAACCCCCATCCTACCCCCAATTGTGCAACCTACCCCCCATCCTACCCTTAACCCCCTGCTGACCCCCATCCTACCCTCAACCCCGTTAACCCCCATCCTAACCCCAATTGTGCAACCTACCCCCCCATCCTACCCTCAACCCCCTACTAACCCCCATCCTACCCTCAATTGTGCCACCTACCCCCACCCTACCCCTAATCGTACAAACTATCCGCCAGTCCTACCCCTCCGGCCTCATCCTAGCCCCAATCCTACCCTGTGCCCCCATTACAGCCCCTGCGCCTCCCCCTTGCTGCAGGAATGGCAGGAATGTGGCGGCTGGAAGCTTTCCTCCCTGTATACACAGCTGGGAGGCACCTGAGCCGGGCAGGAAGGGGTTAACTCCCCCTGTATTAACCCCTGAAGGGGCAGAAGCAGCAGAGCCCTTCATGGCGACACGAGGAGAGGGCAACCCAGCTTTCCCAGACTCCTGAGTGGCCGATACTGAGCAGTTGAAGCCCTGGATCCACAGGATATCCCGGCCTCCACCGCACAGTACTGCTTCTCTAGTGCTGGATCGACTATGCACAGTGCTACTTCTCTAGTGCCTTATATACCCACACTGTACAGTCCCACTTCTCTAGTGCTGTAGATACCTACACCGCACAGTAACACTTCTCTAGCGCTGTATATACCCACACTAGAGAAGTGTTACTGTGCGGTGGGGTATATACAGCAATGTAGAAGTGGTACTGTGTAGTGTGGGTATATGCAGCGCTAGAGAAGTGTTACTGTGCGGTGCATCTACAGCACTAGAGAAGTTTTACTGTGCGGTGGAGGTATATACCAGGGCTGTGGAGTCGGAGTCGGAGGTCCATCATAAAATGGACGATACATGGACCGACTCCCAAAATATCTAATAAGTTGGTTCAGTTAGTTCGATGCAAAGAGCAAGAGGAATTGGTCCGGCCGGTGCTCCTGCTCCCAGATCTTCAGCCTCATCACATGAGGAGTGTAATTGATGACATGGAGCAGGCAAAGCGCTGCCCCCAGGGGAAAAGATCCTGCTCCCAGGGCAAACAGATTTCAGCAAAATTTTTCACCCGTTTCAAAGAAGTAGAAGATCAACCATTCATCAGACCTGCCATGTGGCTGAGGCAATTCCTTTTACCCTGACATTGTTGAGAGATGTTGCCCTGTGGTCACCGCGTCGCCCCCAAGTTATTGTTGATAGGCTGTTCTCTAGCCTGGAAATAATGAGATCAGATGTGAGGTCATGTATGCAGAATCTGATGGGGGCGATACTATTTCTCAGAACAAATTCAGAGACTCCACAAATGTTCCTGCAGTGTTTTGCAGAATTACAATTTTTTGTGTTCTAAAGTCATATCCAATGAATATATTTTACACTGACAAGCAAAAGAGTTGCAATGGTTTGAACTTGTGACTTTCAGGCTCCATATCTCACCATCCACTACAGCTTTGTACATGAGGCTACTGTAATTTTATATACAGTCATCTTACCGATCTTATACATAACTTGCAAGTATTTTAGCATCTGCTTAGTTACAGTTTTGCTCCTAAAAATCAAAGTTTTTAATAGGGGTTGTCTCACTACAAGGATGACTTTTTATGTTAAAAGATCTTGTAAAAACAAGTCACTTTGCAATATGTGTCCATTAACAGTGTCCTACCTATTCCTAGATATCCCCTCTTGTATGGGCTGCATCAGCTCCCCCGGTTTGCTATTGCTACAGGACCTGTTTGATCTCTCTGATAGGCTGCCAGCACTGGTCGCTTTTAGCTACAGACCTGTTTTGATCTCTTCTGATAGGCTGCCAGCATGGTTTGCTATAGCTACATACTGTGTGATCTCTCCTGATAGGCTGCCAGCACTGGTCGTATAGCTACAGACCCGTGTGATCTATCCTGATAGGTGCCCAAACACTGGTGCTAAGCTAACGACTGTTCGATCTCCCCCTGGTAGGCTGCCAGCGCTGGTTGCTATAGCTACAGACCCGTTGATCTCTCCTGATAGGCTGCCAGCACTGGTCGCTATAGCTACAGACCTGTGTGACCTCTCTGATAGGCTGCCAGCACTGGTCGCTATAGCTACAGACCTGTGTGATCTTACTGATAGGCTGCCAGCACTGGTTGCTATAGCTACCAGACCTGTTGATCTCTCTGATAGGCTGCCAGCACTGGTTGCTATAGCTACAGACCTTACTTATACTGCAGCCTAGTAGAAGCCAGTAAACACGCCCCTGAATTCAAAATGAAACCAGGAAAACAGGACTGAGGTGAGAGGAATCAATGTAGTGAGACAACCCCTTTCATTTTTATTATTTTTTAGTACTTGGGAATTCCACTTTTGGTTTTCAGCTCTGCCTGAATCCTTCTGGCCTCTGGATCAGATTCAAGCAGGTTTCCACCACAGATTCAAGTATATCTTGACCGAAATCTGATCCCAGATCTCTTCTACACATTCCCAATGTTGGTGCAGACTGGACTTGGATACAAATACAGCTTTTTCTTCAACTCTTCCCACAAGTGTTCAAAAGATCAAAAACATTGTTACCCTTTTGCTTGTCAGTGTCTGTTTACTAAATAGCTTGATTATTGTATCATTAGGTGATAAACAGCCGGATGTTACCATTCTACTACAGTAAAGTTATCACTTAAATGCATTGGATGCATTTCTGGAGCGTAATAATATAACAAGTTACAGTGACTAGGATTCAGGAGAGGGGTCATTGAACCAGGGATTTTTCTGATTGCCAGATTGGAGTCAGGAAGGAATTTTTCCATAAAATGAGGACAAATTTTTGGCTTCTACCCATTGGGGGTTTTTGCCTTCCCCTTTGGATCAACACCTTAGCACAACAGGCTGAACTAGATGGACGACTTGTCTTTTTTTAGCCTTACAAACTATGAAACTATGAAACATGCGCCATGTATGAGGGAGTCGGGAGTCGGATTCAGGAGTCGGGGGTTTGGGAAATTGAGGAGTCGGAGCTTCGGCTTGCTGACTCCACTGCCCTGCACACTACACAGTACCACTTCTCTACTGCTGTATATACCCCCACCATACAGTAGCACTTCTCTACTGTGATAGATACAGTATGATACCCACACAACACAGTAGCACTTCTCTAGCTGTAGATACCCACATTGCACAGTACTACTTGTCTAGTTCTGCATATACGCACACTGCACAGTCCCACTTCTTGGGTGCTGTATATACCCACACTACACAGTGCCACTTCTCTAGTGCTGTATATACCCACACTACACAGTACCACTTCTACATTGCTGTATATACCCCACCGCATAGTAAAACTTCTCTATCGCCGTATATACCCACAATACACAGTCCCACTTCTCTAGTGCTATAGATACCCACACCGCACAGTAACACTTCTCTAGTCCTGTATGAGTGGCGGCCATGCCGTTATAGCACTCTGCAGCAATATGTCCAGGTCCCTGGACAACCAGGCAGGTATGCCGCTCAGGAGCCTGGGAAAGCTGGGGCCGCGTCTGGCTATATTCTCTGCTATATAAGGCTATATGCTGCTCAGGAGCCTGGGAAAAGCTGGGGACCGTCTGGCCCCTATAAGGTATATGCTGCTCGGGAGCCTGGGAAAGCTGGGGCCCCGTCTGGCTATATTCTCTGCTATATAAGGCTATATGCTGCTCAGGAGCCTGGGAAAGCTGGGGCCCCGTCTGGCCCATATTCCCCTGCTTTATAAGGCTATATGTGTCAGGAGGCCTGGGAAAGTGGGGCCCCGTCTGGCTATATATGGCTATATGTGCTCAGGAGCCTGGGAAAGCTGGGGCCCTGTCTGGCTATATAAGGCTATATGCTGCTCAGGAGCCTGGGAAAGCTGGGGCCCCGTCTGGCTATATAAGGCTATATACTGCTCAGGAGCCTGGGAAAGCTGGGGCCCTGTCTGGCTATATAAGGCTATATACTGCTCAGGAGCCTGGGAAAGCTGGATATATAAGGCTATATGCTGCTCAGGAGCCTGGGAAAGCTGGGGCCCCGTCTGGCTATATAAGGCTATATGCTGCTCAGGAGCCTGGGAAAGCTGGGGCCCCGTCTGGCTATATAAGGCTATATGCTGCTCAGGAGCCTGGGAAAGCTGGGGCCCTGTCTGGCTATATAAGGCTTATATAATGCTTTAGGAGCCTGGGAAAGTTGGGGCCCTGTCCCGGGTATATAAGGCTATATACTGCTCAGGAGCCTGGGAAAGCTGGCTATATAAGGCTATATTCTGCTCAGGAGCCTGGGAAAGCTGGGGCGCCGTCTGGCTATATTCGGCTATGTGCTGCTCGGGAGCCTGGGAAAGCTGGATGAGTGGCAGATCTATAAGGCTGCTGGGAGTTGTAGTCCGATAACCGCAGGATGCCCCCTCCCCGCTCGCCCTGCGATGGCGGATTAGGGGCCGGACGCCAATGAAACGGCGGCTGCGGGGGGATTGCGCGTGACACGTCAGGAGCACGCCCCAGGCGGACGCAGCCGGCTGTCACACAAACCGAAAACACCCCTGCGGGGCAGTCAGGCCTGTCACATGGGGCGCCCCTTTAAGAGGCGCTGCTGCCATGGCCCCCCCATCATCTACCCGTCACCCCCAGTAGTCGCCCAAGCAGTGTCCCTTTAAGGCGGCGGCGCCTAATCTCCCCTCCCCCGCTTCTATCTGCTTTTGGGGCCACCTTTCTCCAGCCCCCCCAAAATCTGTGCCGGGGTTGGTTTTTTCCGGGGCGGGAAAAGGGTTTAACCTTTGGGTTTTAACCACTTTTATCAGTGAAGGGCCCGGAAAGTCATATCAATTTACGGGGACCAATACTTTTTTTCCCCCGCAGAAGGGGTCGGTTCAATTGTATCTGGTATAGACGAACGATCCTCTGTAAGACAAAAATTTCCAAAATGATCCCTTACCCCTGCACTGACCCCAATGTAAGAATTTCCGGGGACAGGAGACTTGTGCTGCGGTGGTCCTCAGCTCACAGCTGGTTAAACTGTGAAAAAACCCCCTCAGCGTAAAGGGAAAAACCCGGGACCCCAAAACAAATACACTGAAAACAGCTTCAGGGGCATTTGGATTTCCAACTGTGACAAACCCTCAGCTGTGACCAGACAAGCTTGTATTCCAAACGTATACTTTTTTAAAAAAGCTCACAGAGGGGGGTTTTCAACTGTGAAAACCCCTCGCTGTGACTAGACACGCCTGGAATTCCAAAAATTTAAATTAAAAACCCAAGCTCACAGAGGACTGGATGCAACTGTGACGAACCCCCAAACTGACGCAATGTAACAAACCAACAGGACAGAAGATTTGTGCTGCGATGGAATTAATCTAATAGAGAGGATTTCCCAAATTTAACCCAAAAACCCTTTAGTTGTGAAATAAACAGCCTGAAGCTCCAACTGATACATTTTAACAAAACCCACCAAACTTTAAAATTAACAGCCCCGGGCTTCCCCGGGCTGATTTTAAAATGTAAAAAAAACCCCAGCTGTGAACTGACAGCCCGGACTCCGACTGATTCAATTTTAACCCAAAACCCTCAGCGGGGGAAATGAAAAAGCCCCGGGTCCAGATGATACACTGTAACAAAACCATTAAACTGTGACTTTAACCCGCACCCGGGGTCCAGGGCTGATACCTGTAAAAAAACCATCAGCTGTGAAAAAAAAACCCGCCCGGACTCCAGATGATACACTGTAAAAAAAAACCCTCGCTGTGAAAAGAAAAAAGCCCGGATCCAAACCCGATACACTGTTTAAAAAAAAACCCTTTAGCTGGGGAAATGAAAAAGCCCGGATTTCCAGACTGATACATGTAACAAACCCTTTAGCGTGAACTGAAAAAGCCCGGGGGCCCCCAGACTGAATTAAAAGTAACAAACCATCAGCTGTGAAAAATGAACGCCCGGCTCCAGACTGATTTCACTTTAACAAAAAAAATCAGAAAAGGACATTTGTTTTTTGTGGTTTTTAGCTCAAAAGATACAATTTTTAAAAAAACCCTCAGCTTTAGGGCTGAAATATCCTGGACCTTTTAAAAGGGGTAATTTGGGAAAAAAACTACCAGGACAGAAGAGAATTGTTCTCTGTGGGGCTCCGTTTAAAAGCTGGAATGTTTTAAAACCAGTAACCCAAAAATCCCGTGTTTAAATAAAATACCTGGACCCAAAAAATGATACATTTTTAAAAAAATTTTCCCAAGACAAATGGGGATTTTTTGCTGGGGGTGGTTTTTTAGCTCAGAGGGGCTGGTAAATTGTAACCCCAAAACCCTGCCGTGAACAAAAAACAGGGCAGGTTCCAAACCCATTTCCGTTTTAAAAAAAATCCCCTTTTAAAAAAAAGCGTAGTCTCCAATTGATAACTATAAAAAACAAACCATCAATTTTTCAACAAAAAGCCCAAAAAGGGTTACACTGTTTAAAAAAACCTTTAGCTGTGAAACTGAACGCCAGACTCCAGGGCTGAACACCTTTTTAAACAAAACCCTTTAGCTTTTTGAAAATGAACAGCCCGGGGCCCAGGAAATTATTCACTTTTAAAAAAAAACCAAACAGCCCGTAAAACTGAAAAAGCCCGTTCCAGCCAAAAAAACTGTAACAAACCTTCAGCTGTGAATTTAAAAAGCCCTGGGTTCCCAGGCCGATAACTGTAACAAACCCCTCCTGGAACTGAACACCCCGACTCCAGATGGTTTCATGTAACAAAAACCATCAGCTGTGAACTGAACAGCCCAGACTCCAGACTGATACACTGTAACAAACCATCAGCTGTGAACTGAACACCCGAACCCCCGACGAAACTGTAAAAAACCGTAGCTGTAATTGAACAGCCCGGGCTCCCGACATACACGAACCATCAGCGTAACTGAAAAGCCCAGACTCCAATGATACACTTAACCTCAGCTGTGAACTGAAAACCCCAATCCAGACCGATACACGTAACAAACCGTCAGGTGAATTGAACAGCCCGGACTTCAGATTAAACTGTAACCATCATGTGAACTGACAGCCCAGACCCTGATTTATAAACTGTAACCATCCTTGAACTGAACACCCAAATCCCGACTGATACCTGAACCATCATGGAACGAACAGCCCAAATCCAGATGATACACTGTAACCCACTGTGAACTGAACAGCCCCCGACTCCAACTGATCACTGTAAACAAAAAAAATCAGCTGTGAATGAACAGCCCCATCCAACCGATCACTGTAACAAACCATCAGCTTTTTTGAGAAAGCCCGGACTCCAGACCATACACTGTAACAAAAATCAGCTGTGAACTGAACACCCGGATCCCGACTGTAACTGTAAAAAAAAATCGCTGTGAGATGGCATTTTGCCTCCAAATGAAACAAGAAAATTTATGACATTTAAATTCAACGGCCTGAAGAGCAGAAGGTGGGAGTCACAGCGACTACTGCCCTCATCATCCTCAGTGGGAGCCCCCTTCGCTCATTTTATCTGTGTCTAGGAAAGATGGGTGACCACCAAATTTTTCTGCTATTTAAAAGGCGCAACCAAAAAGGCCCCCAAGTTCTATTTAGAGGGGGACCGCTCGGGTTGGACAGGGGCCCCCGACAACCACTTCTAGATACAGGTAGTGTTGGGATTTTACCTTTTTAAGTCCCCGCTTCTGTTTGTGAATGGGAAAAATTGACTTACCCCCAAAATCTGCAAACCTGTCCTGAGCCAACGCATTTCACAACTGAGGGTTCGTTACAATGGTTTCCAGTTCAGATAAATCCTTTGCAAAGTCAAAACATCTCTTTCCTGTTGGGAGAGTTTGTTACAATGTGTCAGTGCAGGGGAAATTTCTTTAGACTTTTTAAAAGTGGTCACTGAATGGTCTCTGGGGGCTGTGGCCCACCTCTCTACACACCCTGAAAGCACATCTGCATTATAACATTCTGCACCCCAAGTACCCGGCTCTCTACACACCCTGAAAGCACATCTGCATTACTACATTCTGAACCCCCAGTACCCACCTCTCTACACACCCTGAAAGCACATCTGCATTATTACATTCTGCACCCCCATACCCCCTCCTCACACCCGAAACCTTTGTTTTTTACATTCTGCACCCCAAGTACCCGGCTCTCTACACACCCTGAAAGCACATCTGCATTATTACATTCTGCACCCCAGTACCCAGCTCTCTACACACCCTGAAAGCACATCTGCATTATTACATTCTGCACCCCAAGACCCCCCCTACAACACCCGAAAGTATCTGCATTATTACATTTTGCACCCAAGTACCCCGGGGTTCTACAACCCTGAAAGCACATTGCATTATTCATTCTGCCCCCGTGTTACCCAGCTCTTACACACCCGAAAAGCCATTGATTACTACATTCGCACCCCCATAACCCCCCTCTACACACCCTGAAAGCACATCTGCATTAAATCAACTATACCTCAATCCCAAACTTCCCCACACACCCTGAAACACATTGCTTAACCATTAAGACCCCAAGTACCCCGCTCTCTACACACCCCAAAGCAATTGCATTTCACATTCTGCACCCCGTGTACCCAGCTCTCTACACACCCTGAAAGCACATCTGCATTACTACATTCTGCACCCCGAGTACCCAGCTCTCTACACACCCTGAAAGCACATCTGCATTACTCATTCGCCCCCCATACCCACTCTCTACACCCCAAAAACACATCTGCTTTTTCTACATTTTGCATCCCCATATCAGCTCTTAACACCCCGAAAGCACATCTGCATACACATTCTGACCCCATACCCCTCTCTAAACACCCTGAAAACACATCTGCATTATACTTCTGCACCCCCAGTACCCACCTCTCTACACACCCCGAAACACTCTCATTACTACATTTGCCCCCCAGTACCCAGCTCCCCTTTCACACCCTGAAAGGTTTCCCATTTTTCCCCATTTCCCCCCAGTACCACCCTTACACAAACCCCGAAAGCCTTTTTTTAAAGGGGCCCTCAAAAAGCGTCAATTAATGTGTTGCATTTGTTGGAAGGGGTTTCAAACCCTTTCATTACTTATATTTGGAAAAATAATTTTTTTTTTTTCTATCCATTTGCCCCGGATTTTACTTATCCACGAAAAAGGGCCCGGGTCCCAACGTTTTTTTTTCCTGTCCCAGTAGTGTAACCCCCTTTCTACCACCGAATGTCACAACCCGGGCACTATCACACCATCACCCCCCTCTGTACTAGTGATGAACCCAGCTTTCTACACCCCCTGAATTCAAAAAACCGGGATATTACACCTGCACCCCTTTTGTACAGTAGATGTAACCCAGTTTCCACACCCTGAATGTCACACACACCGGCACTATCACACCATGCACCCGCTCTGTACTAGTAGATGTAACCCAGCTTTCTACACCCCCTGAATGTCACACACACCGGCACAATCACACCATGCACCCGCTCTGTACTAGTAGATGTAACCCAGCTTTCTACACACCCTGAATGTCCCACACACCGGCCCTATCACACCATGCACCCGCTCTGTACTAGTAGATGTAACCCAGCTTTCCACACACCCTGAATGTCACACACACCGGCACTATCACACCATGCACCCGCTCTGTACTAGTAGATGTAACCCAGCTTTCGACACACCCTGAATGTCACACACACCGGCACTTTCACCCCAAGCACCCGCTCTGTACTAGTAGATGTAACCCAGCTTTCTACACACCTGAATGTCACAACACACCGGGCACTATCACACATGCACCCGCTCTGTACTAGTAGATGTAACCCAGCTTCTACACCCCCTAAAATGTCCCCAAAACGGCACTATAAACACCCATGCACCCCTCTGTACAAAGTAGATGTAACCCAGCTTTCCACACACCCTGAATGTCACACACACCGGCACTATCAAACCATGCACCCGCTCTGTACTAGTAGATGTAACCCAGCTTTCTACACACCCTGAATGTCCCACACACCGGCACTATCACACCATGCACCCGCTCTGTACTAGAAGATGTAACCCAGCTTTCTACACCCCCTGAATGTCACACATATCTGCGCTATCACACCATGCACCCGCTCTGTACTATTTAGATGTAACCCAGCTTTCCACACACCCTGAATGTCACACATATCTGCGCTATCACACCATGCACCCGCTCTGTACTAGTAGATGTAACCCAGCTTTCTACACACCCTGAATGTCACACACACCGACGCTATCACACCATGCACCCGCTCTGTACTAGTAGATGTAACCCAGCTGTCTACACCCCCTGAATGTCACACACACCGGCACTACCCAAAACCATGCCCCCGCTCTTACTAGTAGATGTAACCCAGCTTTCCACAAAACCCTGAATGTCACACACACCGGCACTATCACACCATGCACCCGCTCTTTACTAGTATAGGTAACCCATCTTTCGACTCCCGCTGATTGTCCCGCACACCGGCACTATCACACCATGCACCCGCTCTGTACTAGTAGATGTAACCCAGCTTTCCCCACACCCTTGAATGTCACACACACCGACACTATCACACCATGCACCCGCTCTGTACTAGTGATGTAACCCAGCTTTCTACACACCCTGATGTCACACACACCGGCGCTATCACACCATGCACCCGCTTTTGTACTAGTAGATGAAAACCCAGCTTTCTACACCCCCTGAATGTCACACACACCGGCACTATCACCCCATGCACCCGTTTCTGTACTAGTAGATGTAACCCACTTTCTACACACCTGAATGTCACACTATCTGCGCTATCACACCATGCACCCGCTCTGTACTGGGTAGATGTAACCCAGCTTTCCACACCCCCTGAATGCCCCACACACCGCACTATCACCCCATGCACCCGCTCTGTACTAGTAGATGTAACCCAGCTTTCCACACACCCTGAATGTCACACACACCGGCACTATCACACCATGCACCCGCTCTGTACTAGTAGATGTAACCCAGCTTTCCACACACCCTGAATGTCCCACACACCGGCACTATCACACCATGCACCCGCTCTGTACTAGTAGATGTAACCCAGCTTTCCACACACCCTGAATGTCACACACACCGGCACTATCACACCATGCACCCGCTCTGTACTAGTAGATGTAACCCAGCTTTCTACACACCCTGAATGTCACACATATCTGCGCTATCACACCATGCACCCGCTCTGTACTAGTAGATGTAACCCAGCTTTCTACACCCCCTGATGTCACACACACCGGGCCCCACTATCCCCACCATGCACCCGCTCTGTACTAGTAGATGTAACCCAGCTTTCTACACACCCTGAATGTCACACATATCTGCGCTATCACACCATGCACCCGCTCTGTACTAGTAGATGTAACCCAGCTTTCCACACACCCTGAATGTCACACACACCGGCACTATCACACCATGCACCCGCTCTGTACTAGTAGATGTAACCCAGCTTTCCACACACCCTGAATGTCACACATATCTGCGCTATCACACCATGCACCCGCTCTGTACTAGTAGATGTAACCCAGCTTTCTACACACCCTGAAAGGCACATCTGCATTACTACATCATGTCCCCGGCTTTCCACACACACTTGCATTTTATACCATGTACCCTCTCTCTTACTACCCAGCATATGGTCACCGTAGTTTTTGCATGATATAAATGAACCAGGTAGCTCAGGATGAACATGCCCCCCCATGTGTTGCCAGGTCAGAGCGGCTGCTATGACACAACCAGGGATCCGATAAACAGACAGCAGTGTGAGCGGCCATCGCACGAACATCCCAGCAGCTCTGACGGCCTCTATTAGAGTGTCAGCTCCTAAAACCAGGGCTGAAAGGAGATCTCTCCCCGGAGATCCCACAGGTTCACACCTCTCCCAGTCCCTCACACTGCTCATACGGAGCTTCCTGGTTCATGAAGAGAATGCAAGAACAACAGTGACAGCGAGTGCAGCGTGCCATTCAGAGTCTGGGGAAAGCTGGGTGACGGCGCTGGCTGGAGGGGCTGCTTCACATGGGGACGAGGAAGCAGACGTTAGCTCTGGAGTCACATGAGAAATCCCGGCAGCAAATCCGGCTACAAGGTCAACAAACCCCAAATATTTACATCGGGACCAAAGGGCGACGGGTCACGGGAGCCTCGGTAAACAGCCGAGAGGACACCCGCGGGGCGCAGGCTGCACACACAGCGGCCGGGACATCCGACGCCAAAGAGGACTCTGGGTACTTAAAGGAATTCTCCACGAGACTATAATCTGCCCATCAAAAATCCACTGAGGGCAGACAAGGGGCAATGTCTCAAAAATAGGGGCAGACCGGTTGCTAGGGAGTAACTGCATGGCAACAACAACTAAAAGGATGGTTGCTAGGCAGTGGTTCTATAGCAACAAGACCAGGTAAAGATTGGCAGGAGAAAGGGCAATTGCCTGAAAATTTAAGGCAGACCGGTTGCTAGGGAGTAACTGCATGGCAACCACAACCAATAGGATGGTAGCTAGGAAGTGGGTCCATAGCAACCAGACCAGGCAAAGCTTGACAGGAGAAGGGACAATTGTCTAAAACCTTGGGGGCAGACTAGTTGCTAGGGACTCACTGCATGGCAACCACAACAAACAGGATGCTAGGGAGTAACTGCATGACGAGCACAACTAAAAGGATGGTTGCTAGGCAGTGGGTCCATAGCAACCAAACAATCAGACCAGACAAAGCTTGGCAGGAGAAGGGGCAATTGTCTTAAAACGTGAGGCAGACTGGTTGCTAGGGACTCACTGCATGGCAACCACATCACAAAGACTTGTTGCTAGGCAGTGCATCCCTAACAACCGGACCATCAGACCAGATAAACAATGGCAGAAGAAGGGGCACTTGTCTAAAACCTTGGGGCAGACTGGTTGCTACGGAGTAACTGCATGACAACCACAACAAAAAGGATGGTTGCTAGGCAGTGTGTCCATAGCAACCAGACAAAAAAGACAAAGCTTGGCAAGAGAAAGGGCAACGGTTTAAAACCTTGGGGCAGACTGGTTACTAGGGAGTAACTAAATGACAACCACAACTAATAGGATGGTTGCTAGGCAGTGGGTCCATAGCAACCAAACAATCAAACTAGACACAGCTGGGTAGGAGAAAGGACAATTGTCTAAAACCTTGGGGCAGACTGGTTACTAGGGACTCACTGCATGGCAACCACAGCAAAAAGGACGGTTACTAGGAAGTGTGTCCATAGCAACCAGATGATCAGAGCAGACAAGGCAGGAGCTGTGCCAGTGGAAGAGAGGGGTTAATTGTCTGACATCTTGGGGCAGACTGGGTTTCTGGGAATTTACTCCCTGGCAAACCACAACAAAAAGGGTGGTTTCTAGGGGTGTGGCCCCTACAACCCGATGATCAAAACACAACAAGGGGAATGAGAAGGGCCAATTTTTTTAAGACTTGGGGAAAAATTTTGCCCAGGGGGGTCAATGCATGGCAAACCCCCAAAACACCCAAGACTTGTTGCTAGGCCCCGTTATCCCTAACAAAACCGGGTTTATCAGACCAAGGGGAAAAATTAGAAAGGGGCAATTGTCTAAAAACTTGGGCAGAAGGTTGTAGGGGGGTAACCCGCAAAGACAACCACGGCAAAAAGGATTGGGAATGGTTTCTCCTGTTTAATTTCAACCATACAATGGAAAAAAGGGAAAAAAGCCTAAGCCGGGGGGAAGGGACAATTTTTCTGAAATTGGGGCAGAACGGTTTGTTTTGGGGCTCTGCCCCTGACAAACCACAAATTAAAAAGGGAGGGGTTTCCCCATTTAAAGGGCCCCGCCTTCAGGGGCCCCGGTAATTGGGAAGAGGGGGTTCTTTTTTGTTCTGGGGGGGGGTTCTTGGGGGCCCCCCCTCCCCCAAACCCAAAAAACCAGGAGGTTTCTAAACTTCCTAAACCAAAAGGGGGGGGGGTTTAAACTCAAAAGTTAGGGGTTTGTCTGTAGGGCCCGGGGCCCCCGGGGGGCCAAGGGGGTTGAATGGTTGGCTAAAAAAGAAGGTTTCAAAGTGTTCCTAAACCCCCTTGTACGGGTCTAACCCATTACAACAACAGGGAAATGTTTTTTAATTCCCGGAAATTAAAAACAGGAAAAATAAAAAACCCCTGGTCCCCAGAAAAAAATAAACAGAAAAGAAAAAAAATTTTTTTTAAAATTTATTTTTTAAAAGGTTCACTTGCTTCCCCCTATATAAGAGGGGGGGGGGCCCCGGGTTTCCCAGGGCAAGTACGCCCCCAAACCTCCAAACCCCCCCCTTCCACTCAGGAAGCTTTTTTGGGAAAGGGGGGGGCCTGCCACTTTTTTTTCCAAAAGGGGGGGGAGGTTCAATTCAAAAAAACCTGAAGCCTTTTAAGGTAATGTAACCCCTTCCCCCAACTAAAAAAGGAAAATTTGAAAGGTTTTGGGAGGGAAAACTAACGGGTTGCTTAAAATCCTTTAAAAATTTGAAATGAACCCCCTTAAAAAAAAATTGGAAAGCTGCGGGGGGTTTTTAAAAAATCCTTGAAAAACCCCAAACCCTTGAAAAACCGGGGGGAACCCCTTAAAAGGGACGGGCTGACATGGGCCAAAGGCAACCCGGGGCCGGGGGCAGGAAAATGGTGCCAAAATTGAAATAGAAGGGGTTTTTCCAATGAATTTGAGGAAAACTGGTGTCTCGGACTAGGGTTACAACCCGGGGGGCAAAAAAGGAGGGCTAAAAGTTTCCCAAAAACCTTTCGCGGCTAAGTTTGGGGCAAGGAAGGGCAATTGTCCAAAAATTTAAGGGCAGGCCGTTCCAAAAGGGGGTGGCTGGGAAACCAAAAAAGAAAGGTTTACAAGGGGGGAACCCTTTTAAAACGGTATACCCCTCCAATAGAACAGGGGGGCTTTTGCCAAAGGGAGGGCATTGGTAAAGAAAAGGAAGCCGGGTCCCGCCCTTTTAAAAATTCCTGAAAAAGAAAAAAAAATATTTATTTTTAACCCTTTTATTAAAGGAGTTTCCCGTTTCTCCCCAATTTGAAGGTTTTACGGGCCGGGCCGGGTTTTAAAAGGGGCCGTACGAAAAAAGAACCCCATAAACCGGCCGGGGGTTATAAATCCTCTGGCATCAGCACATAAATTTTTTATATAGGGGGGATTGGGGGGGCTTTCACAATTAAGGAATTTTGGGGAAGGGTTTAAAAGGGGAGGGGAAATCCTTTTTTGTGTTGGGGGTAAAGAGGGCCCCGGGTTTCCCCCCAAAAAAAACAGGGGGACGATTGGGGCCCCCTACAGTCCAAGAAAGGATACGGGTGGATCTTAAAGGGGCCCCGCGTTTACAGTACAAGAAGGTTTTTAACGGGCTGGAGCGAAAATAAATAGCGGCTAAAATCAGACCCAAAAAGGTTTTTATCAGGGCCTGGGGCGTTATAAAAATGGGGCGGGGGAAAATCCCGCACATAGAAATTTTTACCCGGCTGGAGCTTAAAAGAGGAGCCGGGTGAAATCACATAAAAAGGTTTATACAGGGCTTTGGGGCGTTATAAAGGAGCGGCTTATAAACAGTTAAAAATAAGGTTAAAATCCCGGCTGGGCCCTTTAAAAGGGGCGGGTGATTCTTCAAAATTTTTAAAAGGGTTTTTCGGGCTGGAGCGTTATAAGGGGGACGGCTGATATCAGTCACAAAAGGTTATATCGTGCGGAGCGATAAAGAAAAAAGGGCGGGTTTTCAGTCCAAAGAAGGTTATATCAGGGTGGGCGTTATAATGGGCGGCTGTACATCACCCTAGAAGGTTTTAAACAGGGCTGGACGTTTTAAGGGAGGGGCTGATATCGTTTACTTTAAAAGGGTTTTATCGGGCTTTGGGGCGTTATAAGAGGAGCGCTTTATATCCCTCACAAAAAATTTTTTATCAGTGCCCGGGCTTTTAAGAGGAAACCGGGTGAATCAGTCACATAGAAGGTTAAATCAAAAGGGGTTTTTGCGTTATAAAGGGGCGGGTGAAAATCACCCTAGAAGGGGTTTTATCAGGGCTGGAGCTTTTTAAAAGGAAGGGGGCTGATATCCTGTCAAATAGAAGTTTTTTATCAGTGTGGAGCGTTAAAAGAGGGCGTGATATCAGTCACTAGAAAAAGGTTTTATCAGTGCGGAGCATTTTAAGGGAGCGGGTTTTATCAGTCACATAGGGTTATATCGGGGGTGGGGCGTTTTTAAGAGGAGAAGGGTGATATCAGTCAATTAAAAAGGTTAATTTTCAGGGCTGGAAAACGTTATAAAGGAAAACGGCTGATATCAGTCACATAGAAGGGTTTTTTCAAATGTTTTAGGGGTTATAAGAGGACGGTGATATCAGTACAAAGGGTTATAAACAGGGTGGAGCGTTATAAGAGGGGCGGGTGGAAACATCACAATAAAAGGGTTTACAGGGGGGAGCGTTTTAAAAAATGGGGCTCTGTTTTTAGTCCAAAAAGGTTATATCAGGCTGGACTTATAAAGGGGGGGCCCGATATCAGTCACATAGAATTTTTCGTGCTGGAGCGTTTTATAAAGGAGCGGCTGGAAAACAGTCACATGGGGGGGTTAAAATCAGTGGGAGCGTTTAAAAAGAGGAGGGGGGGCTGTTTTCAGTCACAAGAAAAGGTTTTAACAGGGGAGGTTTAAGAGGTCCAAAGACAAACCCTTTTGGCCCCCAGGAAAGCTGGGGTTTCCCCTCCTTGCAGTCGGGTCATTCCTTTCGGGCCCTTTCCCCCCCCCCCTGGAAAAAAGAAAATTTTTTAGGAAGGCACGGGTTCTTTGGGGGCCAAGAGGGAAAAATGACCAGAATTTTGGGGAAAACGACTTTATTTTCCCCAAACGGTTCCCCGGAACCGGGCCCCAAAATAGGGTTGTCAATTTTTTTCGATGCCGGGGCCCCCCCCCCCCCTCCCACCCCCCCCCTTTGACGAAAATGACTGGCCCATTAACTGCACCTGCAAGACCCTAAAACCTAAGAGGGCAGAGCCGCCGGTCAGTATCTGGGAAAGCTGGGTGACCACTAACACTGCGTGATGGTCAGCACAGGACTAGCAGCCTTTGTGTTGTCACCCAGCTTTCCCAGAAACGGAAAGGCCTGGAGGAGAGCTGTCAGCGGAGACCTTCTTTGTGCGGAGGCTCCTTTAAGGTCCGGCGGCTCCGCTCCCTCCTCGCGTCCTCCCCGGACCGATCCTTACATGACCCGGCTCATGAATAAGTGATGCGGTCCCTGCACTTACTACAGAGAGGAGCCCGGGATGGGCGGACATACGCCGGACGCCGCTTCTCCCCTGCGGCCGCACACACGCGATCACTAACTGCTTCAAGTGCCACAGCCCCAACCTCCCCCTGACGGGCGACCAACTCGTGTATGGGGGGGACCCCGACTCTATCAATTGTTGTCAACAGCTGCTAAAAATGTCGGGACAGAGAGCGGCCGAGGTGGGAGAGAGAGAGAGAGCGGCCGATGTGGGGGGGCCGGAGGAGAGAGAGAGAGAGTGCGGCCGAGGTGGGGGGGCCGGAGGAGAGAGAGAGAGAGTGCGGCCGAGGTGGGGGGCCGGAGGGGAGGAGAGAGGGAAGGGGGAGGGGAGAGAGAGGCGCCGAGGGGGGGGGCAGGAGGAGGAAAAGAGAGAGTGCGGCCGAGGTGGGGGGGCCGGGGGAGAGAGAGAGAGAGCGGCCGATGTGGGGGGGGCCGGGAGAGGAAGAGAGCGGCGAGGTGGGAGAGAGAGAGAGAGCGGCCGAGGTGGGAGAGAGAGAGAGAGAGCGGCCGAGGTGGGAGAGAGAGAGAGAGCGCCGAGAGGGGGGGGGGGAGAGGGAAGAGAGAGAGCGGCCGAGGGGTGCGGAGAGATGAGAGAGAGGCGGCGATGTGGGGGGGCCGGAGGAGAGAGAGAGAGGCGGCCGAGGGGTGGGGGAGGAGAGAGAGAGCCGGGGGTGGGGAGGGAGAGAGAGCGGCCGATGTGGGGGGGAGGAGGGCGAGGGGAGAGAGAGAGAGAGCGGGCGGGTGGGAGAGAGAGAGAGAGAGCGGCCGATGGGTTGAGGGGCGCCGAGGAGGAGAGGACAGAGAGTCGGCCCTTAAATGGGGGGGCCTGAGGGAGAGAGAGAGAGAGCGGCCGATGTGGGAGAGAGAGAGAGCGGCCGATGTGGGAGAGAGAGAGAGCGGCCGATGTGGGGGGGGGCGGCCGAGGAGGGAAGAGAGAGAGTGAAGGGGGCGGAGGTGGGGGGGGAGGAGAGAGAGGCCCGGGCCGAGGTGGGAGAGAGAGAGAGAGAGCGGCCGAGGTGGGAGAGAGAGAGAGAGCGGCCGAGGTGGGAGAGAGAGAGAGAGAGAGAGAGAGCGGCCGAGGTGGGAGAGAGAGAGAGAGCGGCCGAGGTGGGGGGCGCGAGGGAGAGAGAGAGAGAGCGGCCGAGGTGGGGGGGGGCGGCCGGGGAAGGAAGAGGGAGAGGGGAGAGAGAGAGCGGCCGTGGTGGGGGGGCGCTGGGGAGAGAGAGAGAGCAGCCGAGGTGGGGGGGGCCAGAGAGGATAGAGAGCGGCGAGGATGGAGGGGGGCGGGTGTGGAGAGGAGAGAGAGGAGAGAGCGGCCGAGGTGGGGGGGGGGGAGGGAGAGTAGAGAGAGGAGAGCGGCCAGGTGGGGGGGGGGGGGGGGCGGAGGGCAGAGAGAGAGAGAGCGTGCCGATGGGGGACTGGAGGGGGAGGCGCGAGGAGAGAGGAGAGAGAGAGCGCGGCGAGGGACGGATGGCTCAATTCCCCATCCGAGGACGAAGCTGAAGTTGGTTTCTATTCACAGTTTCTTATTCGCTGCAAAATATTTTTTTGTTTTTTTAAGAGGATAATAAATAGGAAAACTTTTCAACTTAATAAATTTCATTACAATGGTGTGGACCAAGGACAAACCAGTTGAAATCACCCCGGTAAACACTAACAGCTGGCATAAAATGGCATAAACGCAGAAACCTAAACGATTTAAAGGTTAAAGGCTTGGGACGACCCACATGCCATCATACCGAGGGATGCCACATCAAATCGTTACCCAGCCTGCCAAAGGTTCGGATAAAATGGCTCAGGCAGGCAAATCACTTTTTAAGAACTGTGTTTTAAAGGGTTAAATGCTTTGGGCCACTGATCCACACTTCCATCATACCAGAGGATGCCCCACATCAAATTCAGTTACTCCAGCCTGGCTCAAAGCAGCTCTGGGTATTAAATATTTCATGATTATGTACAATACCATTAGTGTCAAGCACATAAAGCTTTTCTATATTTGTTTGTATGAGGTGTTTTTTTGTTTTTTCCTCTTAGTGGTCCGACTTGTTGTGAGCTCTGATAGCAGCAGTGAGAACATGATTTATGGTTCTTCTTCAGACTGTGGTGTGATAATAGTCATTACCTGACAGGTTTGAATAAATCCCCCCCCCCCCAGACCACAGGGCAGAAAAAGTTCAAAATATTTATCTTTCACTTACTGTCTGTTGAAGCATATTCTTATCTCTTTCTGTGGAGAGAACAACAGAGCAATCACTGCGTCATTTTATTTTTAATTACACTATATAGAGAGACAAGTGAGTTTAGTCTGCCCAGCTGTACTAAAAAGTTATATATCACAGTTACAGAAAGATAATATTTTATATGTATTCTTTAATTTCCAAAATACAAAAATGCCCAAAAATGTTTTAAAAATAAATACCGTTTTCCAGGAATATTAGTTTTACCTTTCTGATGGCAGTGTCCTTTTAAAGTGGGCAGACAGGCAGTTTTTAGTAATAGGAATAGGTAACTGGTGTTATCAAAGGGTTACATGACTTTGGGCCACTGATGGTACACTGACATAACACCAAGAGGGAGGCCCCGCATCAAAATTAGTTCAGTTCATCCTGGCCCAAAGTGGTTCTGGATATTACAGCTCATATAAAAGTGATAAAAGCAGGCGAGCTCTGCAACAGAATGACGGAACTCCAGTCTCCTTCAGTGGGTTTTTGCCCTGAATGTTGGCATTAAATCAGCAGACGGTTTCTACTTACTTTGAATACATAAAGCTCCGTGTCCGTGTCCAATTCATGTTTAGTTGGATTGGATAAAGTTTCTTGCCATGAAAATGATGGGTCCTACGATGGGTGATGTTAGAAGTCAATGGACTACAATTTGCCCAAATGCTATTTGTCCCCCCACAGATAGTGTTAGGGCTCCAGTTATGACCTGAAGCCAAAACAAAAGTGTGAACATGTCTTCAAGGTTTGTATGATCTAATTAAATATATAATAAAATCTGGGTTATTTTACTTAGTCTCTTCATGTCCTGTATTGTCTTGGAGAAACAAGACTTCACCTGTCTGGAGACAGAGGCTGGAATAGGTTGTAGACTATTCAGCATTATTCTGCTCATGGGAACATCGCATTTCTATTAAACATTAAAGGGCGACATGTATGATCGGGCTTTA
>JAODAL010040559.1:0-36778 GCA_025379985.1 Phyllomedusa bahiana
TAAAATGAAGGCTTCTATGGGAGGTTAGTTCTAGACTGGATCAGGGTGAGGCATTGTATGTCATATATTTAGATTTTTCTATAGCATTTGATACGGTGCCACATAAAAGGTTGGTAAGTAAAATGAAAATGCTTGTACTGGGGGAAAATGTTTGCAAGTGGCTCAGTGATAGAAAGAAGAGGGAATTTATTAATGGTATGTACTCGGATTTTATCCCTTTTACTACTGGGGTACCACAGAGGTCAGTAATGGGCACTGTTCTCGCTAATATATCTATTAATGATCCTTTAGAAGGATGGCACAGTAGGATATTAATCTTTGCAGATAAAATAATTTACACAATAGGGTATATTATACTATTACAGAGGGATCTGGATAAGTTGGAGGCCTGGGCAGAGAAGTTGCAGATGAAGTTTAAGACAGATAAATGTAAGGTTATGCACATGGAAAGGAAAAGTCCATTCCATTATTAGTTGTTAAACGGAAAAACTCTGGGGAAAACTGACATGGAGAAGGGCTTGCAAGTCTTACTGAACAGTAAACATAATTATAGCATCCAGTGTCAGGCAGCAACTGCCAAGGCAAATAGGATCATGGGGTGTATTAAAAAGGGGATAGATTCACATGATGAGAACATCATTCTCCTACAATACAAATCCCTATTCAAACCACACATGGAATATTCTGTACAGTTCAGGGCTCCAGTGCACTAGAAAGACATTTTAGAGGTTGAACAAGTTCAAAGGCGGGCAACAAAAATAATAAAAGCACTGGTTGGACTGCAATACCCAGAAAGAATATGAAGATTAGGGTTATTTAGCTTGAGGAAAAAAAAAGTTTTGGGATACACAATAAATAAAAATAAATATGTATAAATACAGTATATCAAGGGTCAATCTAGAGATCTCTCCCAAGATCTATTTATACTCATGACTGGATCCAGAACAAGGGGGCATCCTGTATACCTAAATGAAAGAATGTTTCTACATAAACATAGAAGGGGAGTCTTAACTGTAAGAGCAGTGAGACTGTGGAACTCTCTGCCAAAGGAACTTGTGATTTTGAATTCACTAAATGAGTTCAGAAAGGGTCTGGATGCAGTTCTACAGTTATAGTGGCCTTCCTCTGGATCAACACTTTAGCACAATAGGCTGAACTGGATGGACGTCTGTCTTTTTTCAGGCTTAAAAACTATTTAACTTCCTATGCTAGAGAATCTCCTTCTATGTTTGTGTAGAAACCTCCTTTCTTTCAGACGTAGAGGGTGCCCCCTTATGTTATGGAAATGGTCACTGGAAAACAGTGGAATGCAAAGGTATTCATACCCCTTGAACCCCTATTTTTTAATGTTACAGTCACAAACTTAAATGTATTTTCTTGATATTTCATGTGATAAAGCAACACAAAGTTGCAAGTATTTGTGAAGTGTAAAGAAAATGATGCATGCTTTTCAACATTTTTGCAAATTAAAATACTGAGTGGCGTTCATATGTATTCAGCCCCCTGAGTTAATACTTTGTAGGATGACCTTTAGCTACATAATAGCTTGTAGAGTGTAGATACAAGGACAGAATGCTTACACTAGTTACTTTTCTTGTATTTGTCTATTTTACTTTATGAGGACACTCTGCAAACTTGACTCAAGGCTATTGGAATGAGACCTAAAGAAACTGAAAGAACGTGCTGACTGATTTTATTAAACTAAAAGCACCATTTGATGATGAGTTATGTGTTCCAATTGAGTGGCTCACTCATTTGTCTGTCTATTTTGGGAATTTTAATTATGTGTCTATTACAGGTTATATTTAAAGGGGATAATATTGTTTCATAAGTGATTCTATTTCTCCTCTCTCTAGTAAGGATTTTTTAGGTAAAGGTCATTTATTGATCATGGATAAAAAATTGCATAGACGTTTTGTGGGGAATATTGCAATTTGATAGGCTTTTTTTAATGTTATATAAAGCTTGACCATGTAATTGATAATAGAGAATAAGTAAAAACATGAAAATGTATAATCATAAGAGCAAAGCTGTAATAAATTAAAGCACTTTGTAAAAGTGAATGACTCTGCAAGTCTAAAGGGGCTACTCAGGCTGTTATCAGGCAACATCTCCCATTGCATTTAATTAATTACCCGCATAGAGTACTTGTGATAAAGTAACCGTGAAGAAATACATTATGAGCATGTTCAATTGAATTTGTAGCTCAGCTATTTTGTGAAGAAGACTATTACTGATAAGACTTAGACAACACTTAAGGTATAATATTGCTAAGCTACATGTTCAACAAGCAATACTAGAAAATGAAAAGTAAACCATGCACTGTACAAATATAATAAAACAATACATGGAAATATAATTAAAATTCCTTGCTTAAACAACTTGAATATCTGATGAAGTGTAACTATTTACTTGAAGTCATAAAGTATTAAAAACATTTAAAAAGTTAAGCCCTGTTCTAGGCTCCTTTATTGTATATCCCAAAACATTTATTTGCCTAGTTGTGACAGTATGTTAAAAATAAGAATACAAGCAGTCCCGGGCTACAAACAGGATAGGGAATGTACTTCTCTGTGGCCTCCCGTCTAGCACTCTTGCTCCCCTTCAATCCATCCTCAACTCTGCTGCCGTCTCATCCACCTCTCTCCTCGCTACTGCTCTGCCTCCCCCCTCTGCCAATCCCTTTACTGGCTACCCATTGCCCAGCTAATTCATTTCAAGTTACTAGCCATGACCTACAAAGCTCTCCATAACCTCTCCCCTCCATACACCTTTGCCTTAATCTCCAGATATCTTCCTTCACGCAATCTCCGCTCCTAACAGGACCTTCTTCTCTGCTCTCCTCTTATCAGCTCCTCACATAACCATCTCCAAGACTTCTCCCGTGCTTCACCCACATTCTGGAACTCACTGCTCCAACACATCAGACTCTCCTCCACCTTCACCAGGTTCAAAACCAACCTGAAAACCCACCTTTTCAGGACTGCCTAAAACCCTAAAAATAACCTACACCATGCGCTACCCCAAAACTTTTCGCCCCTAACCCTTCTGTCCCCTCCCCCCTTTCCCGTCTAAGTCAGTATGTTTCTTGTATTTGTTGAAAAATTGTATATTTTAAATGTACCCCCCGGGAATCAATGGCGCTATAAAATAAATAAATAATAATAATAAAAATTTGGGTGTTGTAGGGGTTTGTTGTGGGGCAGCTAGATTTGTAGTTCCACGTCTATGCAAGCATCACCCTGCCACAGCATACTTTAAAAACTTTGTACTAACAGTACCTTAAATTTGTAATGGAGCTGACACTTGTGTTCCACTTACTGTCCCAGTATGCCAAACATGGGCGGGGAGGCATCCCCTGTAGAAAGGTTTGCGGGTGGAAGAGGGGAAGAGGGGGTGTTGGGGACAGAAGTGGTTGGGGGAAAAAAGGGTAGGGCTGGGCTAAAGGAGCAAGAGCTGTGTTGGGGCCCACAGGAACAGCGTTAGGGAGATTGGTCCCCAGCAATAAAGAGACACCAGAAATATGGGGAAAGTGAGCGAGAATTTGGGGTACTAGTTACAAACGGGGACTTATGGGGTGTGACTCACGTACCAAAACAGGGGAATACCCAAAGCTTTTTCATTTTCTGGAGGAAGAAAAAATTTTATAATATATCGAAGATTTTAATTTTAATTATTTTTAATATATATATATAATATATAATATATATAATTTTATAAAATTTATATTAAAATTGACGAGAAAAGGGTAAAAATGTTTTGAAATTTCAACTTTCAGGCTCCATATTTCACCATCCACTCCAGCTTTGAATGGGAGACTACCATCATTTTGGCGCTCTCACACATGAATCTGACTTGGTCCACCTACAGCCTACCTACCTAGCTATCTGGGACCCACCAACGGCCTAGCTACCTGAGGCCCACCTATAGCCTACTTTTGGGGGGCCCTCTAAAAGCTTTTTTACCTAAAAAAACCCGTGGCCCCCCTAAGCCTCCCACCTAGTGTCTGAGGCCCACTACGCCTACTACCAAAATATGGGGGCCTTTCCCACAGCCACCACCTAGCTACCAGGGGTACCTAGAGCCTATCTAGCCCGGGGCCCACCCACCACCAAAAAACACCGGGGGGCGCCTACCCCCCATTTGTCATGGACCCGCCCATCACCTACCTGGGGGGTAACCACCTAAAATGGGGGGTAACTATGCCCCCTTTGGGGTTTAAATTTTCCTACTATCTATGCCCCCTACCCAATGAGATATCTACTTACCTGTGGCTTACATATTTCTACCTATCTACCTACCTAGGGCAAATTTACTTACCTACTTATGGCCTAACTGGGGCCTATCTATTTCCTACCTACCTGTGGCCTAACTGCTGCCTACCTACCTACCTGGGTCCTACCACCCCTCTAGGAGACTTTGCCTCTAATCTATGGCCTGTACCTGCTCTCCCCTGTGAAGTTTGTACAGAGGTGAGGGACAGTGAGTAAGGTGCTGGAAAAGTGAAGATTCTAAGATATTTGTGTCCAAATCTGCAGAGATGAGTTGTGGCCAGGAGCTGCAGCATGGTGGCCAAGGCCATAGAGCGGTTGAACAAAACAGGTTCCACTCAGAACAGGCCTTGCCATGGTCGACCAAAGAAGTTGAATGCACGTGTTCAGCATCATATCCAGAGATTTTCTTTTTAAAATAGAGGTATGAGTGCTGCCAGCATTGCTGCAGAGGTTAAAGGGGTGGTAGGTCAGTCTGTCAGTGCTCAGACCAGATATCATTGTGTAAGCAGAGGGAAAGCGTAAGCTGTGACTGTCTCTTATTTGTCACGCTCACTGGAGTCGGGTGGTGGATTTTCTGTTTTAGTCATGAGATTTGGCTTTGAACTACTACAAGGAATGGAGTCTAAGGAGTTCCCTGGTCTTCAACCTATAACTCCTTTTACAAGGGATCTGGACTTTTACTCTGATGTGATTACTTGTGGTAGCTGACATGCAGGCATGGTACGGAAGGTTAAGCAGAGATATGGTTGGGTCACAAGTAGTAGTTCAAAGCAGACCAGTCAGTTCTTTCATAAATGGATAGCAGGCAGAAGGCCAAGGCAACCTGCGGACTAATGGGAAGGTCAAGAACAAACCAAAGGTTAGGCCGTAAAATTGTGCATTGGAATTTTTCTCTTGAACCACACTATAGTGGAAACTAAATCCTAGACAGTTCCTTCATTTGCCCTTAACCCATTAAGCCCCAGGCCTGAAAAGGCCTTAATGACATGCATATTTATTTAATTTTTACCTCCGTGAGTTTCAATACTCGTAATTTTTAATTTTTTCAAAAAGTTGTACGTTTTGGGGACATAGTTTGAGGTCACATTTAAATTGCTGCAGATGTTTTTTTTACATTTTTTATCAATTTTTTTGTTTTTTTAATAATCATTCTAAACAATTCACATTTCAAACTAAATAACTTGCTAGGTTAATTCAACAGATTATTACGCTTGTGTGGATACCTAATATGTGTCATTTTTTTGTAATGTAGGCACAATTATTTTTTATTAATATTTATTTCTATTTTATTATTTATTTGATTTATTTTTTTCTACACTTTTTTTTTCTACAAGTTTTTTTTTTCTTTTTTTATAATGCCATGAAGGGATAACTATTTTACGTTGTTTTTTTACACTTAATCATCTACTAGCATATTCATATATGCTAATAAATTAAACTCTGTGTCAGTTTGACACAGGCAGCAGTCAGGGTAGCACATTGTGTGCTCTGACTGCAGGTTTGTTATACAGACAGTCCTGAGGGCTAGTCTAAGATCCCAGGGCTGATTGTACAGACACTCCCCATTCTCCATCGGGTCACTGGATGTCCCGATCCCTGATGAAGCAGGGTAATGCCCTTTTTTTGCCCTAGCCAAAGACCATGGCAGTCAAACGGTTAAGCACCGGGGATCTGAGGTTTCTTCCACTTCCCTGCACTCACAGAGACTGCACTGACTGTTAAGTACAGTTCTGTTCCTAGCACAGCTGCGGCACTGGGAGCCGCAAAACCTCTCTATTTGCAGCAACGTTAAATGATGATGGGCGGTCATTAAAGGATTAATAAGAAACCCGAGCTTACAAGGTGGGTAGGCAAATGGACACTTTCGAATATGGCATTTGGGGGTGGGATATATATGTTACGCTTGAAGATAGAACTACGAAACAGCCACTAACTTTCAATGAGGCCAGACTTAAACAACGTTTCATAGGATTACATCCCTTTTATTGCCTGCAAGTATGTAGCTATATACACACAGTGATTAAGCAATTAGGAGATAAGGACTGGGATGAGCTCTTTCTGAATCTAACACCAATTTCACATTAGTCTAAATGACAGACCACCTGCTACTATCATTTTTTATGTTCCTCATTAGACTATTCTGCGACCCATACTGGCATTGCCTACTGGTCCAAATCGACAGAATTGCATTCTCCCAATTCTCTTATATCAAAATTGAACATCGCTGCCAAATACTTACCCTCAATGATGTACTGCAAAATAGCATTCAAAACTGTACATAGAGCATATGTTTCTCCAAACACGGGACGTCTTATGGAACATTCCTCTAGCCAGTCATGTTTACAATGTGCAATCCCCCATGAAGATCTGTTTCATTGCCTGCGGTCATGCAGTTATATTAAAACCTTTTTCTCCTGTATACAGGTAGTCATAAGCACACAGCTACTCCCTTCCTGCTCCGATTACCCTACAATATACCCTCTATTTTATTATTATTATTATTATTATTTATTTATTTTGAAGCGCCATTGGTTCCAGGGCGCTGTACATTCGAGGGGGTTACATACACAACATAGGTCAAACGAGTACAATGATAAGTGATGAATGACAATTGGCACGACATAGGGAGAAGAGGACCATACCCCGAGGGCTTACAATCTACAAGGAGGGGGGAAAAGAGACATGAGGTGAGGGGCAACATTGTATGTGGAGGTGTAGTGACAGCAGGGTTATTGTAGGTTATAGGCACGCCTGAAGAAATGGGTTTTCAGGTTGCTTTTGAAGCTGGGAAAGTGGAGGGAGTCTGATGTGTTGGGGCAGTGAGTTCCAGAGTGTGGGTGACAGCACGAGGAGAAGTCTTGGAGACTGTTGTGTGAGGAGCTGATAAGGGGAGAGCAGAAGAGAAGGTCCTGTGAGGACGGAGATTGCGTGAGGGAGATATTTGGAAATTAGGGCAGATGATGTATGGAGGGGAGAGGTTATGGAGAGCCTTGTAGGTCATAGTAGCAACTTGAAATTAATTCGCTGGCAACAGGGAGCCAGTGAAGAGATTGACAGAGGGAGAGGCAGAGGAAATACGGGGAGAGGAGTGGATAAACGGACGCAGCAGAGTTGAGAGTTGTTTGAAGGGGGGCAAGAGTGCTAGATGGGAGGCCACAGAGAAGGATGTATGCAGTAGTCTAGGCGGGAGATGACAAGGGCATGGACCAGCATTTTTGTAGTGTCATAGTTGAGGAATGAGCGGATGCGAGAGATGTTTTTCAGGTGGAGGCGGCAGGCAGAGGTGAGGTTTTGGATGTGTGGTTTGAAAGATAGAGCGGAGTACACCTGAGTACACCACCCATCCAAAACACCAGAGAAAACTTTTATGTCTTTTCAGCTGCAAGAAAATCAATCCTCCAATCCTCCAACCAGCAACACCAACAGTGAAAATATTTCTTGACAAACTCTCAAACTTATTTCACATGGGCTGCATCGAGACCCCACTTCATAAAGAAATACATGCAAAATCATTCTTTACAGTGTAGAATAAATGTATTGCTCTCTTTCCACCACACATTAAAATGAAACTTAAACAATGTTTTGGCCTTGGTACTTGGAAAACCAAACAGCAGAAGCTCCCCTTGTTCAATGATGCAACTAAGTGATTTCTTGTCTCAGCTCTAATTATAGTCCTTTGTCTCTTCCAGGTGAATCAGATGCCCATCCCCATGTGTATCTTTATTTATTGTGTTCCCTATTTCCCTTAATTTCCCCCCTCTCTTCAATCAAGCAGATGCAAGCAACAATGACGAAACTTGAATTGTTTCCACCAAAGGAACTGAACAAACTGTTATATGTTGTAACTGACATGCTTAGCATAGAGTTATAATGAACTCTACTGCCTTAAGGCTTGTCCCCACGGCAAGGTTTTCAGTCGGATTTACAGACAGTTTTCGGATTTGAAAACTATCTATAAACCGACTGTCATCCTTTTACATTGATTTAAATAGAAAAAGCGTGCAGCAGTCCCTATTGCACAGATTTTCTGCCGGACGGTTTTTAACACCGCCGAAGTTCCTAAAAACTCTGAACATGTTCATTCTTAAGCCCGGTTTTTTTGGGCACAACATGAACATGTGGGTGTGAAGGCGGATGACTTGAATCCGCAATCTGTGGACAAAAGCTGTCCCCCTATGTGCCAAAAAAAGACCAAATACAGGTCCAAAAATCCGACTGGTATTTTGTCCTTGCCATGTGATTGCACCCTTAGGGCATGTCCCCACGGCAGAGGACAAATACCGGTCAGTTTATCCGATCGGTATTTGTCTTGTTTTAGTGTCGTCCCCACGGCCGCCGGGGAGATGGCTTTTCTCCGAGTTGAGCCCTCCCCCTTCCCATTGACATGCACATATTCCGTCCAAAAACCGGACGGAAAAATGTGCATGTTCAATCCTTTTTGGGCAGCTCACTGGCAGAAAAACCACCAGGCGGAAAACCCGTGCAGTGGGGACTGCTGCACGGGTTTTCCATAGAGCCCCGTTGTGCTCGTTTTCGGACGGTTTTTCAGATGGTCTGCAAAACCGCAAACCGTCTGAAAAACCGTCCGAAAACCCATGCCTTGGGGACATGCCCTTAGAGAGCAGACAGGAGTGGGGAAGCAGGGCAGATGCCAGAGCGGGGAGTGAATGCAGTAAACAAAATGGCACAATGGTAAAACACAACTAATTGGACGAGCCTTAGCACAGATAGTAACATTATTGTAAAAAACTGTGTTATCTATATACATTGGTGCCACATTTCATTGTAATCCTGTCAGTGGTGATAATGAGATGACTGCTAAGAAATGATCTCTACACAGAACAATAAGGGCCACATGTATGAAAACTTCTAGGTCTAAACCTCACTTTGTTGCCCATAACAGCCAATCAAAGAGCCCCTTTCATTTCATATAATGCTCTGGAAAAATGAGAGGGGCGCTCTGATTGGTTGCTATGGGCAACAAAGTGAGTTTTAGACCTAGGCAGTTTTCATGCATGTGGACCTAAGGGTCAGTTTTTATTAGGCTTAATGGCCAGAGTGAAAACGGCATGATTTCAGATTTTCTAACATGGAAAATTAAGAAAAATGTACCCAAAAATTCTTGACATAAAAACATATGATCACTTGCTGAGGCATTCTCTCGAACTGAAAATAAAGATTCATGTATGTAGCTTCCTTCCTAGTTATATCTGTCTCTGGTAAAGTGACCGTTATAATACACATGGATTAGCAGCTGCCCCAAAGTCATGTTAACCAATTTTGCCCAGTTTAGTTTTAACATATGCACTAATCCTGTCTAACAGCATAACTATTTGTAGATATAACTTGACTTTGTTTAGCTTTTATAATGTAAGCCCTATTGGTTTTCACCTACACTTTCAAAAAAAATAAAAAAAAATATTTTTTCCACTTCTGTACAACCCTTTTAATAGAACTTGATTTATAAAGAAAATCAGACAAGGAAAATCACAGCAAAGGATTAAAAATCAAGGATATGGTTTAATAACCCATGCACAGTAAAGGTTAAAGTCCATTATTTTAGAATAAAAGCTCTGGTTTTTCCTATTTAGCTGTTTCAAAGAGCCTGCTATTCACAGCCAGCTTCAGGCTCCCACTTCCTGGTTAGGCTCTGGGTGGTTCTACAGCAGTGACTGACTTTTTAGCTCTGCTATTAATAGATGAGCATGTTAAAGGAACACAGGTAATGGAGAAGTTTTAACAGCAGGACACAAGACTACAGACCTCCAAAGGTAGTTGGCAGCCTAGGAAACTTTCTGTAAACAAAAAAGTGATAAGAACTTGTCTAACTCTGAAACAAAGCACAATCAGAACAGCAACATTATTGATAATCTTAATTTTAGGACAGGTTTAAAGCTCAAAAAAAGATGGGTATACCCATTTAAGTGTATTCAAGTCTAATTAGAATACTATACATATAACTAGAGATGGGCGAATTTCTCAAAATTCGGATCGCTCACTTCGCCGAATTTCCCGACAAAAAATAACTTCGTTCCGAATTACTTCGGGATGAATCATGTTAAAAAACAGCTATTTCCAGGCTGCACAGAGCCTGCAGGGTGCTGTAGAACGTTGTGCCATGCTTAAATATGCAGAGGGAGCTTGGTTTGGTCTTCATACAATGTTGTGTTTTAGTATGACACGCACATTACTGCCGCCGCTATTAGAATCGCTTCACTCTAAAATTCCCTGGGCACTTAAGAGGGCAAAACTGACCAAAAAACTGAAGCAGGAATGTTGCCTGATAAATTCATGCCAGCGAAAGCTGGAAAAAAACAAGCTGAGAGCTCAGGTGGCAACATTAGGGACAGAGTGTGGAGCCACAGTGTGTGCAGCCACAGCAGCATTAGGTCAGACAGTGGCACAATGACATTCTGGAGGTGGCAAAAACAGGAGTAGGCCACAGAGTGGCACAATGACACAGTGTGGAGGTCACGGCAGCAGCCACAGCAGCATGAGGTCAGAGAGTGGCACAGTGACATTCTGGAGGTGGCAAAAACAGGAGTAGGCCACAGAGTGGCACAATGACAGAGAGTGGAGGTGACGACGGTAGCAGCATGAGGTCAGACAGTGGCACAATGACATTCTGGAGGTGGCAAAAACTGGAGTAGGCCACAGAGTGGCACAATGACACAGTGTGGAGATGACGGCGGAAGCAGCATGAGGTCAGACAGTGGCACAATGACATTTTGGAGGTGGCAAAAACAGGAGTAGGCCACAGAGTGGCACAATGACAGAGAGTGGAGGTGATGGCGGCAGCAGCATGAGGTCAGACAGTGGCACAATGACATTCTGGAGGTGGCAAAAACAGGAGTAGGCCACAGAGTGGCACAATGACACAGTGTGGAGGTCACGGCAGCAGCCACAGCAGCAGCATGAGGTCAGACAGTGGCACAATGACATTTTGGAGGTGGCAAAAACAGGAGTAGGCCACAGAGTGGCACAATGAAACAGTGTGGAGGTTACGGCGGCAGCAGCATGAGGTCAGAAAGTGGCACAATGACATTCTGGAGGTGGCATAAACAGGAGTAGGCCACAGAGTGGGACAATGACAGAGAGTGGAGATGACGGCGGCAGCAGCATGAGGTCAGACAGTGGCACAATGACATTCTGGAGGTGGCAAAAACAGGAGTAGGCCACAGAGTGGCACAATGACAGAGAGTGGAGGTGACGGCGGCAGCAGCATGAGGCCAGACAGTGGCACAATGACATTCTGGAGGTGGCAAAAACAGGAGTAGGCCACAGAGTGGCACATGGACACAGTGTGGAGGTCACGGCAGCAGCCACAGCAGCAGCATGAGGTCAGACAGTGGCACAATGACATTCTGGAGGTGGCAAAAACAGGAGTAGGCCACAGTGGCACAATGACAGAGAGTGGAGGTGACCGTGGAAGCAGCATGAGGTCAGACAGTGGCACAATGACATTCTGGAGGTGGCAAAAACTGGAGTAGACTACAGAGTGGCACAATGACAGAGAGTGGAGGTGACGGCGGCAGGAGCAACAGCAAGAGGTCAGAGAGTGGCAGAATGACACAGTGTGGAGGTGGTTGGCAATACCAGTCCCTGGTAAAGATGGTTGGTGGCAGATGGAGAAACTGTCAGCAGATGTGTGGCATCAGGCGGGTGGCAGCATCAGAATAGTGGCTGAGGCAGGTAGTTTGAACCCAGACTCATTTCTCACAGTTTGGGTGAGGCGTCATGGCTGATGTAGTCTGACGCCTAAGGCATTGGTGTGTGGAAATCCTGGCCGATCCACGCCTGATTCATCTTGACAAAGGTCAGTCGTTCTGTTGGGGGTCGGTAACCCACATTGGGGGGGTCACCCGTTTGCCCACAAAACCAAATCACGAAAAGGGGACCATGGATCGGCCGATAATAAACTGAGTCAGACACACGAGTTCTGGATCAAATTTCATTCATGTTCCAAGCAGTTCTGCTAAACAAGCCTTGCACACATATTTGTATAACTGTAATCAAGACAAGCGCAGGCGCAATAGAGTAGAGAGAAACGGATGTATGTCCATATTTAGGCAGCTTTTAAGTACATTTCATTGGTCCATGTTGTCTCTGAGTAGAAAGCCTCTGGAATGCATCGGCCGAAACTTTGTTGATTTCCAGAAAACGAAACTTAAGGAGGAAATGAAAACCCAAATTCCAATCCGGGGGAAACTGATAACAAAAAAATGTTACACCGGGACGAACCATCTAAAAGCTTCTTCATATTTGCTGTATCATTCTTGACAAAAATGATTCGATTCCATTTTAGCTGAGATGACTTTTAAAAGAAAGACCTTTTTTAGGCAGAATGTGGGAAATCTTTTACAAAAAAACAAGTCTGGTTTAAACATGAAGAATTTCACACAGGGGAAAAAGTTTGGGATTTCACAGTTTAAGAAAAATGCAGTTTTATTTAAAAAACCCTTAACCCCACAATCCCCCCTAAAGACCAAATTTTCTCCACTGCCCCATTTCCTTCCAAACTAGAAAGCAAGGACCTTGGAAATGCCCATGGGGGAAAAGGGGTGTGGGTTTCTTCAGAAGAATTGGAAAAAACCCCCTCAAAAGGGGGGGAATTTCAACACGAATTCCCAGTGCCCACCAAACGTGTGAGGTTTTCCCGGGATCTGTCCCTTCAATCAGAAAAATTAATCTTGGTTCATACTTATGGGGGTTGGTGGGAAGGGTTCAGCTACCCTTCATCATGCACATAAAGGGGCCCCTGTTCGTGCATAAGGAAAGTTCCTTGGTGGTTCCCCCTGCGCTATCCGGGCCAATAATTTTTTAGGGGGGAATGCAGCAGCAAGTACAAACGAGCACCACCAGTATAATGTAGTACCATCCCCACCTGCTGTAACCAGCCTTCCAGCCTCCACCCAATCAGTCACCCAGGAGGCCCAAGAAGTGTCCACTCCTGAGTTTCCAAATTTCCCTTTGGGACAAATTTTTACTTACCTAGGGCGATAGTGATTTTTCATTCACCCTGTGTTTCGGGTATATAGGTGCAGCTTTTCTTCCCCCATCATCCACAAATCCCCTTTCTCACCCAGCCCCCTTCGATGGCTAATCGGTTCTGAAAAGGTCATCCTAGTATTGGGGCCTAATTCTTCAAGACTCCTTGAAACCCTCTTACTGAAAATTAAAACAAACCTTTGCTGATTATAGTAATAAAATTAATCCAGTCCACTTTCTTATTGTTTTTGCACTTGGGGAATAATGGAAGCAAAACCTCAGCAATCTGATCTATCTTTGAACTGATCGGGCCCCCCTTGGCACTCCAATAGAATCTATAACCATTAGGGCTTCCCCTGGAATACTGGGGGGGGGGCCGTCTCCCCCTGTTTGGGGGGGTCATCTAGGTGGGGGCGGGATTCCAGGGTAAGCCTTGAAGGGCATGGAAAGTTTAATTTAATTGCACTGCCCTTTTCCCAGGTAGCGGAAACCCACTCTCAGTCCCCATCCCCACACAACAAAAGACATCCAGGAGAGTTCCGCGAGATTCACCAGATTCCCATGGTCGGGTTTAACCTGGCAAAACCCGCGGGAAAACCCCCCAATGATGCCTTTTTCGTCTGTACCTTGGGAGAAGACAAGGTATTCCCAGGACCACCCTACCTTCCAGGGGGTTCATTTTGGGTTTAAAACTTTAGAGGGTTAGGTTTCCACCAGAAACAATTTGCTTATGCAAAAACCCAATACACATTCTGCATTGTTCTGTGATTTGGTATGGGGGTGTGTTTCCAAGGGGGGGTTGGCTCCGGCACGGGCCCAAAAACACCAATTTAGATTAGGGCCCCTGACGGTTTTTTTTTAAACCCTTCTAGCCAAAAATTTTTTCGAGGGAAATTGAGTTTCAAAGAAAAACACTTCCCACGTATATTTGGGTTTTGGGACTACTTTTTTCACTGTTTCTGAAGATTGCCCTTTCCCCCTGGAGCACAGTGGGGAGGCGGCGGGGGGGTCTTTTTTTTAATGTCTTCAAGCCTATAAAGGCCTAGCATTGGATTTATAAACTTTTATATGCCCCTAAAACATATTTCCCAAAATCTCCGCTGAGGGTTTTTTAAATATTCAGGAAAAGGGGGGGAACATCTCTGGGAAAAAACCCCCCCCGACCCCCATTTTTGAGGGGGACCCTTGTCAATGCAACCGAAACTAACAAGGATCCCCCTTCTCACCCTTTACGATCTATGGCCCCCCTTGGTTTATATCCCCAGTCCTCCCCCGTGTTCCACCCCACACGGGGACCAAAAATAACAATTTTTTTTTCCCAGGAGGGGTAAACTTATCCTGAAAAAATGTCAAATAACAAATAAAAAGGGTTTTGCACCTTTGGGGGGTGTCCAGCAAAGGTCACTCCAGTTTTGCTTTTAGGTGCCTTTTAAATGAAAAGCTGGACCCACGTGGTTTTTCCCCCAAATTTCACTGCCGTGGGGAATCGGTAAAGTAAATGGGCCTTAAAATCGGGGCCCCCGGCAATTCCTCCTTATATCCCTTTTAAATGTAACCCGGTCCCTGGTTTGAAATCATGCACCTTTTTCCCCCTGGGGATTCGGGACAAGCAGGACGCAGCATGCAAATTAAAAACCTTTTTTAAAAATTTCAATCAAAATTGTAAGTCCTGTAATATTTTCCCCTAACTCTTGCCCCCTGACTAAACACAGAAGGAGGCTTCCCAAACAGTATCTCAAAGGGGTTGGGCCATGTTTGTTGTGGGTGTGCCTAACTGGTCAGAACATTGGGAGAAGGTTGGCCAGGGAAAAGGGGGGACTCCAGTCTTTTTTGAAAAATTTATTTTTAAGGTCCCATTCATTCTTTCGACCATTCCCGATTTTTGGGGGTGGAAAGGCGTGTGGAGGCCCAAACACCCCTAACTGTTCCAAAGTTCTGGGAAAACCGGGAAGAGAATGCGGGAAACCCTGATCTGACTCGATCACCTGGGGATTCCAAATCGACAAGCTATTTCAGTAATTAACTTTTTTGCGTTACTTGGAGGTCATGTTGGTCATGGAGGCTTTGCCTCCTGAAAAAAAATTTCCACTCCCCACTAAACATACGTATTTTCCCTTTTTGGGCATCTGGTGTGGTCCACTTGGACCCTTTTGGGAAGGGGATTTCTGGCTTTGCTAAGTGCTGCTGGAACTTGAGCAGTTTGGGAAGGGTTGCGGTGGTGCGAGGGTGATGTTTGTTTTGTAAGTGCAATCATGGAACTGTTTCCCGGGAGCTGTAAACTTTGCAATAGCGAGTGCCTGATTTTTCCCACGGTGATAGCTCCTGGGCCCAGGCTGCAATGAGGATCATCGTCTGGGTAAACAGAAAAGGGCCTTTGCACCAAAATTTCCTCTTTAAAGGGGTTGCCCATCCTTTTTTCCACGTTTTTTTCCCCCTTTGCAGTGCCAGATTTGTTCTGCTGAATTCTTCTTGAGGGGCCCAGCCGGCTTCCAATAAAGGGGTGGAGTTATCATTTTCCTGTTGTTTAATAAATTTTTCCTTTGAGCTTGGGGGTTACCATAAGAGTTGGATCCAGCCCCTTGGTAAACCCCAAACCCCAAAGACGTGTTTTTTGGGGCTGGTCCGCTGTTGTTCTCGGTCTGTTTGTCTTTCCCTTTCCAGGGCTTTATTTTTTAAGACGCACCTTTGGGGGCAGTTTCAAGTGACCCATCAAGATTTGATTTGTACTGCATGCCACAGGGTTTTCCTGCTGCTGTGATAATCCTCTTTTTCTTCCAAATGACCCAAAAACATGTCATCCCATAGGCATATCTTAAAATCGCCCAAATATTTGGGTGTCTTTCCCTTTTTGGCCATTTTACAGGTTTCCCTCCAAAGCTTGTATTTCATAATTTGAGTAAAAAAGGCGGGGGGCAGTGCTTCGCCATGAGGATTTCACTTCTGTGGTTATTGCAAATCCTGTTAAAAAAAGCCCCGTCTTCATAGCATTCTTGAACCACTGTCCACGGTTTGGGAAAACCCCTTGGGAATTTCTTCATCACCACGTGAATGGGGCGCTTTTAATCTTGTAAGGTTTTTCAAACAATCTGGGGGCTTTTTCTGGTCATAGCCCCACTTCTTTTTCTTCCCCCCTGTGTATGGAAGAAGATGGCGGGAATTAAAGACTGTACAGGCTTGAAGGAGATTTGGAGGGCAGGAGGAGTGAGCACTGCAACGCAGGGCGCTGATATCTATGCTTCGAAAGGTTGCTGTAGGAGCAGCGGGGGCATGGGGGCCTGAATAATTTCACATGTCCCCGGACATGTCTCGGGCCTTTTCCCGTAAAATCGGCGGCGGGTACAGCCCTTTAAGCATTGGGCCTGTTTCCAGAGTGCTGAAATATCCCCAAAGGGCGTTTTTTCCCCCAGGGTTTTGGGGAGGATCCAAGGCGTGTTACATGGTGATTTCAGGGAAAAGGACCCCAACTTTAGTAAGGGCTGGTCTGAATCTTCAGGCCTTTTTCCACCAAAACTTCAAAGGGTATTGGGGTAAGCGGGGGAAAAGGGGTCCTTTCCCTTTAGACAAACTGACCAGCGTACGGGGGTAGTCCAACATCGTCAGGACCCTTTGGGCCAAAGTCCTGTGGTAGCTGTTGTAGAATGGAGGTGGAATCTTGGACATGGCTTCCATTAGGGGCCCTAATGCAGATAAGGCCCTTAAAGGGCACGCGGTACGCTTTTCCTCTTCAGATGCCGGGCAAAGGGCTAATTCCATGCCTTCAGAGTATCCTGTATTTGTGCATATGAGCTGCAGAAGGTCCCCTTTTTAAGTAATTCCAGGGCGGGTTGAACTAGGAAACGGATCTCAAGTCAGGGGGGGACCGCAAATTGGCACGGTGAGGGCGACTTATGAATGCGACCCTCACCCAAAACAGCTAAGTATGTTTTAGGGAGATCTGGACCCCAGGGGGGATGGGCCCCAGTGAAAATTGCATAATAGGGTTAAATGCAGTTGTACACTTCTAAAAGGGTACCCTAGATACCCCTGAAAGCAGAGGTGGAGATGGAGCGTTTTGGCGCATCTCGGGTGATGCTGGCACGCTAAAAAGGGTTTTTAGATGGCTGATGAAGGATCTATATTTTTATCTGGGTTCTTGCTTATAACGGGGCCTACGGTGTTATTAGGACTTCACAGGCAACCCCATGTTTCCCGTAACCACTGCAGAGCCCGTTTTAAGATTCCCTTTTTTCTATGAAAAGGCAATTTCCCCTGGACGGGGCTCCCCCCCCCTTCCTAATGACTTCGCTGCCCAACCCCAGGTTGGTTTAACGCTGTTTTTTGCTGGAGTCCTATCGCTCCTATTTGTGGGAGGGAATCATCAAGGGTTTTGACAAGCACCAGGGGCTCAAATCTTTCCATTACCCCATAGATTTGCTGGTTTGTGACAACTTTCTTAGAAACTGCATGGGAATTTCATGGGGGCTGGCAATTTATGGATTGGGAATCTTCTGTTTGGGGGTAAATGCAAAATACAAAGGGGCAGGTGGAGGCTGCTTGGGAAACAATCCTAACCCACTAAATTACATTTCTCATTTTTGGGAAAAAATTTTGGGAAAATGCAGCAGAGAACCCCTTTTACATTCATGTAAAGGGAAAATTATAAAGACCAGGAGATCAGTGGGAGAGAGATGGATGACCGTCATCCGTCCATCCCCACTTCACTCATCAAAAGCAAAGAATTTCAACAGGGTTGAGCGGATTTTTTTGTCATCCCTTTCCGCTGAAAAAGGACCCACAGCATGAAAAAATACATACAAGAAACTCCTGCACTGAGGAAATAGCGGACCCGGTATCTACCTCCCCTTATCTCTGGAACCCTTTTAAATTTGTTGGGTTCTAAAACCCCTTTTTCCATGAGGGTCTCTGCCAATCCCCCCCGGTGTGACAATTGAGGGTTTCGGGGTTTAAATATGGGGTCCACCCCCGGGGAGTGGTGATTCTCCATGCCCCCAAAAGAAATACATGACCACGTCGGGGTTTTTAACAGCAACTGAGTTTGGGGGGCCCTCTTTTCCCGGGGAAAATTCAGCCCCCCGGGGGGTGTAAAGGGCTCGGGGGACATACCCATTCCCCGGAATCCTCCTTGACCAACGTGGGGAGACTACGGGACTAGGTCATCCCTCTCCCTCTGGGGTTCTTGGGGCTTTAGGGGTGGACTAGGAAGCATCTTGTTCTTTTATGCTTTCTTAACATCTAGCTATCTTCATGATTTTTCTCATTTCCAGAGCGTAATTTTCTTTTTTTTTTTCCCCAAGTCTCATATTATTTTTTTTTTATCTTTTTTCTTTGATCAAACACACGACTGCACTTTCTTTGACTGAGCGCAAAATTTTTCAGAAAAACCTTAGACCCAGGGGAGAAAAGTCCCCCCAGCAGTACCCCCCCTAACAGATGCTTTGAACGAAGCCCAAGGTTAAAACACCTGCCCGAATTTCAGTGTAAAATAACAAGGATTAGCTTGAATATAAAATTAAACCCTGAATGCAGTTTTTTCTTTCCTTTTTTAACATCTGGCCACTCGGAGGGGGGCCCTTGCCATCTCCCCATCCCCTTTTTCGGGGGCAATTTTCTCTCGAACTCTCATTATCTCCTGCCACTTGGGTGCTGCAATCTGCCCCTTTTGGCAATCCCACCAAATTATACATTTTTCAGGCATGTTTAAAAAAAAATTTTTTTCCTTCTTTCCTACAAACAATTTCCCCTTTATTCTGCCTCTTCAGGCAAAATTTTGTCTTTTTTAAACAGCTTAAACATTTTGGGGGTTCTACGTATGGGGGGTCTCCCAACTACAAAGACTACACAGCCGTGGCCACCGGCGTGCCCGGATCCCGGTTTACAAAACAAGGATTTTTATCAAAAAAATAAAGACCCTAAACCCAACCAAAAAAAGTCCCACCCTTGTTGCCCCCAATGTGGGGGCCGTACCCTCCCCGGGCTTTGTCAGAACATTATGTATTTTTATATTGTCTCAGAACAATCCCAATGAATTAGTTCCAACCCGGACCCCCGAATATTTAGTAATCACAGATCTTGTCCAAAATAACCCCGGGGACTCCCGCACCCCTCAACAATTAACCTTTAAAGATGTCAAGGTTCCCACTATATTTCAGCACCATCCGGGCAAAGGGTTTGTGACTAAAACAGTGGGCAATCCGAACTACTGGAAGTCACACCAAAAAAAAGTTCGAAAAAGTGGCCCCGGGTGGTCAAAGTTTTCTAGGTCGAGTCCTTTTTTTTTCCCCCCGGCCCCAAAGCCACAAGCAATTACTAAAGGGAGACACAAATGGCCCCCGGGATTAAATACATATAGATGCATCAATTACCCAGCCCTTTTGAGGGTGCAGCCTCAAATTTTATATCCTCGGCCTCAAAAGCCCGTGGCAGTTTTCGGGTCCTTGGGGCCCGGGGTCCCCCCTAGGTCGCCTCACTGCGGCGCCCAAAAGTTTTTGGGGGCGTTTTCCAAAAAATTGGGGGGGTCACCCTTTGCCGGTATTTCCCAAAACCTCGGGGAACATGTATCGCCGAAATTTAAAACGAGTCAGACCAAGAGTTTGGTAAATTCATTCTGTTCCAAGCATTCTGTAAAACAAAAGCCTTCACAATATTTTTATAACTGAAAAAGACAAGCCAGGGCAAAGAGAAGAGAAAACGGATTTATGTCCCCTATTTAGGCGCTTTTAAGTACATTTCATTTGGGCCATTTTGTCTCTGATAGAAAGCCTCTGGAATCACGGCCGAAACTTTGTTTGATTTCATAAAACGAAAATTAAGGAGGAGAGATGAAAACCCAAATTTCCCCATCCTGGGGAAACTGTAACAAAAATGTTACATCCTGGACAGCAACCATCTCAAAAAGCTTCTTCATATTTGCTGTATCATTCTTGACCCCAAAAGGGTTCAAATTTCCCTTTTGGAGATGATTTTTGGAGAAAAACCTTCTTTATGTGCGAATGTGGAAATATTTACAGAGAAATCAAATCTGGTTAAAAAAAGAGAGAATTCACAAAAAGCTTGGGGTTTCACAGTTAATAAGAAAATGCGTTTTTTGTTCAAACCTCTTAACCCCCACATTCCACATTTTTCCCTGGACAAGGGGTTCTCCTGTGGTCGTTGCCCCCGCTGCACTGAAAACACCTCTGAGCCACACTACTGGCCGGGGGAGGACAGTTTTCCCTGCAAACTCGGGAAATTGCGGGCACACTCCAGTTTGGCGCCCAAAATAGTCCAGCGGAAAATTTTTAACTGGGGTGGCAGAAAACTGTCCAAGTGGCCACCCCCTGTTGGTTTAGGGGCTGCTCCGGTCCCGCTTTCGCTGGCTGGCGACTGCCCCCCTCCCAAAGGGGGGGGAAGGAAGCTGCTCATCATTTGATCCAACTTAGTTTCGTGATGGATCGGTACTGCTCTACCCCCCCCCTCCCCCCAGCGCCCGGCAGTATACTGAGGCGGGAAACCCCCCCGGGCAGACCTGTCAAGGGGGGACATTCCGCCATAGGGCGGCCAAATGATACAGAGGTTTTTCCCCATAGTATTTTTATTTGTCCTCCCTCCAAGCTGGGAAAAAGGTCCCCCTTTTTTGGGCCGGGGCGAGGGTCCAATAGGTGGAGAGCCAAAGTCATCCCCCTGCCGATGCTTACTATTCGCTTCACTAGCCGGCAAAAACACAGCTGCGGGCCCTCTGCACAAGTGACCCCCAGGGGGTCCCCCGCCCCCCATTCCACTGTATTTTGCCCCGTGCTTGCGGGTCATCGCCTCGTTTCCCATCTCCATCTACCTCCCCAGTGCCCGTTCCTCCCCTCGTCACCTGGGTAGAAAATCCACTCATTTCACCAGACAACGCTTCTGCTCCAATGCCCTCCTCCTCCTCCATTTCAGTCCCCACCGGACTCATGTGGCCGCGAGATGTAGTCGCCACGTCTCCAGTCCCCTGACCAGACAGATTTTTCAGCATCTGTTCCAGGACATGAAGCAGTGGAATGACGTTATTCATCCCGTAGTCCTGGCGAATGACAAATAACGTGGCCTCCTCGAATGGCCTCAACAAACGGCAGGTGTCACGCATGAGCTGCCACTGGCTGTCATCAAAGTTACACAGGGGAGTAGTCCTGTCCGCCTGGATCATCAAAAAATCGTTAATGGCCTGTCTCTGTTCATACGGTCGGTCCAACATGTGCAGGCTGGAATTCCAACGGGTGGAAACATCGCATATCAGAGTGTGTTGGGGAGGGCCGTTCTGCTGCTGCAACTCGAGGAGGGTGTTCCTGGCTTTGTATGAATGGATCAAGTGCATGCACAGTTTCCTGGCCATTTTCAGAATGCTCTGAAGATCGGTGGAAGACTTCAGGAACCTTTTCACAACCAGATTGAACACTTGCGCCATGCAGGACCATCCCTTCTCGGTGCAGCGTGGACACCATGTTCCTCCCATTGTCCGTCACCATGCTTCCGATTTGCAGTTGCCGCAGAGAAAGCCACACATCGATTTCTTGCTGCATGACGCAGAGCAGTTCCTCCCCTGTGTGACTTTGTTCGCCGAGGCAAGCCAGGTGTAGAACTGCGTGACACCGCTGTGCTCTACACATGTGGTATGATGGAGCAGTACTTGTGGAGGCTGAGATGGTGGTAGTGAGGAGGAGGAGGAGACGGACATTGGCGCAGGAGCCGCAGTTTGACAACGTGGAGGAGAAAGCGGCGTCTCCTGTCCAAGTTTTTGGTGTGCCTGGGCTGGAAGCACATTCACCCAGTGGGCCGTAAAGGACATGTACTGGCCCTGACCGTAGTTACAGCTCCAGACGTCCGTGCTGCCATGCACCTTGGAACAAACCGGTAAGCTCAAGGACTGGCCCACCTTCTGTTCTACATATTTATGAAGTGCTGGCACTGCCTTTTTTGGAAAAGATATTACGGCTTGGAACTCTCCATCTCGGCTCGGCACAAGCCATTAGTTCTCTGAACGGTGCAGAGTCCACCATTTGGAAAGGGAGGGACTGCAGCACCAACAACTTGGACAGGAGCACGGTCAGCTTCTGCAACTTAGGATGGTTGGACGCATATTGTTGTCTCTTTGCAATCGCCTCGCTTAACGACTGCTGGCGCCATGAGTAGCGAGGAGCAGGAGCATCTGGACCGGGAGATGCCGTCAAACAGAAACAGCTCCCTTCTGCAGAGGTGGTGGAGCCTTGACTGGCTGCAATGGCATGCGTGCCACTGGGCGCTGCTGCTGCTGCTGTTGCTGCAGCAGCAGGATGGACCACCACTTCTTGACCACGTTTCTCCCAGGCCACTAGATGGTGATGCTGCATGTGTTGACGCAGGGCCGTGGTGCCAACGTTAGCTCCCTGGCCACGCTTCACTTTCTGCCCACAGATTCTACATATACCCATATTCGGCTCCTCCGGTGTCTTAGCAAAGAACTGCCACACCGCCGAGTATCGGATTTTACCGGAGTGACTACTGCCGCCGCTGCCTCACTGAGCCCCTGTGCCGCTACTTTCTTGGACCTGCGAAGTGGGTTTTTTACCCCGTGGCCGCTTGGCTCCCAACCTCACACTGCTGCTATCCTGCTGACTCACGGCCACACAACCCACTTGCTGGCTGTGCCGCTGCCTGACGTGCAAGTTGATGCCCTCTTCTCCTGACGATGATGAAGCCCTTGCCTCACCCGGCTCCCAAGTGCGGTCGGCTACATCATCATCTATTTGTGTTTCATCGTCACTGCTGTCCTCATCACCGGTCTTGGTATGCAGAGGCTGACCCCTCACAACATGACCTCCCATGCCACTCTCAACATCTATACTTTGCCGCCTACTGCAAGAAGCAGGGGATATTGGCCCCATTTCTTCGCTGCCAAGTAGCTGCTGACTGCCCTCCTCAAATTGTTCATCCTCGATATATAGTGGCGCTGAGCCCAGACCACATAGTAGATCTCTGGCTGAGGGAACCGGATGGGACAGAGGCGGGTTGAGGACAGGTGAGGGCCGCTGACCCGCTCCCGGGCCATGCCAACTAAGGGTTGTGTCTGACGTTCCCACCGACTCTTGGCTGGGGTTGTCAGATGTCATCTGGTAGGAAGTGGGTAACCTAGTCAACCAATCAAGAAAAATTGGGTTGCTGAACAACACACGGCCGCTACAACACAACGGCAGTTGTCGCCTCACCAAGTGACCCCTGCTGCGACGTCCCCTTGCTGTGCTGCGACCTGGGCCTGGAATGTTTGTGCCACTGCCCCTCGCAGGTGAAGGGCCTGCCACCTCTCTTTCTGACATACTGTTTGTTCTAAAATGTACAGACACTGTTTGATGAAGATATCTGTATATGATAAATACACACCCTGTATTTGACTCCAAATGAACCCACTAAGAAGCTTGGGTAATCCTGGGATATAAATTGCGCTCCACAAATGGGCAGGAACAATTGACTTTTATGTGCCGTTTAAAAACTCTGTGTATTTTACTGAATATAAAAGCACAAACAGACTTAATTAACCTTCGGATATGAATTATGCTACAGAATTTCTTCTGTGGCGGTGAAAAACAAAGTTTCTTTTACTGAGTACAACTGCAGAACAACGCTTAATTAACCCTGGATGTAAATTGAGCAAAAGAATTGAGCAACCACAAACTACGAGCTTTGTAGCGTGTTACAATGGCGTGTTTTTTACGCTACACAACAAGAGAAAAAATTTAAATTACCTTCGCTTGTGAATTATGCTACAGGAAAAATTTATTTTTTGGCGATGAAAGACGGCTTATTTTAGTCACCACAGGAGAAAAACAACGCTTAATTAACCCCTGGATGTAAATTGCGCCAAACAATTGAGCAACCACAAACTACCAGCTTTGTAGCCTGTTACAGTGGCGTGTTTTTTTACGCTACACAACAAGAGAAAAAATTGTAATTAACCTTCGGTTGTGAATTATACTACAGGAAAAATGTATTTTTTGGCGGTGAAAGACGGCTTATTTTAGTCACCACAGCAGAAAAACAATGCTTAATTAACCCTTGGATGTAAATTGCGCCAAATAATTGAGCTACCACAAACTACTAGCTTTGTAGCGTGTTACAATGGCGTGTTTTTTACGCTACACAACAAGAGAAAAAAATGTAATTAACCTTCGCTTGTGAATTATGCTACAGGAAAAATTTATTTTTTGGCGGTGAAAAAGACGGTTTCTTTTAGTCACCACAACAGCAGAACAACGCATTAATTAACCCCCTGGATGTAAAGTTTGCGGGCAAACATTGAGCAACCTATTGCTACATGGCTGACGTACACAGAAAGAAATGTATTCTTCGCTTGTGACTGTAGAGAAAATGGCGGGGTTTTTTTTAGTCACCAAGCAAAAAACAACCTATTAACCCCGGGTGTAAATTGTGCCAAACATTGACAACACAAACTACAGTTGTAGCGTGTTAATGGCTGTTTTTACGCTTACACACAAGAGAAAAAATTGAATTAACTTGCTGTGAATTATCTTAGGAAAAATTTGTTTTTTGGCGGTGAAAGACGGTTTAAATTTTAGTCACCACAGCCGGAAAAAACGCTTAATTAACCCCTGGATGTAAATTGCGCCCAAAAAATTGAGCAACCACAACTACGAGCCCTTTTTAGCGTATTACAATGGCGTGTTTTTTACGCTTTCACAACAAGAGAAAAAATTGTAATTAACCTTCGCTTGTGAATTATGCTACAGGAAAAATGTATTTTTTTGGGAGTGAAAGACGGTTTATTTAGTCACCACAGCAGAAAACACAACGCTTAATTAACCCCGTATGTAAATGCGCCAAAAAATTGAGCAACCACAAACTACCAGCTTTGTAGCGTGTTACAATGGCGTGTTTTTTACGCTACAAACAAGAGAAAAAATTGTAATTAACCTTCGCTTGTGAATTATGCAACAGGAAAAATGTATTTTTGGAGGTGAAAAAGACGGTTTCTTTTAGTCACCACAACAACAGAACAACGCTTAATTAACCCCCGGATGTAAATTTGCGCCAAACAATTGAGCAACCACAAACTACCAGCTTTGTAGCGTGTTACAATAGCGTGTTTTTTACGCTACACAACAAGAGAAAACATTTTAATTAACCTTCGCTTGTGAATTATGCTACAGGAAAAATGTATTTTTTGGAGGTGAAAAAGACGGTTTATTTTTGTCACCACAACAGCAGAACAACGCTTAATTAACCCCTGGATGTAAATTGCGCAAAAGAATTGAGCAGCCAAAAATGAAGTGGTATTTATATTATAAAAACGCTGTTTCTTTAAATGAATACAACTGGAACAGGCTTAGATCCCCCTTGGATATTCAATGTGCTGTGAGCAGATAACATTAAAATGTATATGCAGCTGCACTGGACACACACTGGACTTCAGATCCAATACCCCACAAAATCAGAAATAGAACGTTAAGAGAAGCAGTCTCTGAGACAAGCTGAGACACCACACAAAAATCGCTGTATAAAAATCAGTTCTTCAGTAAGAGCTATTACAAGCAGCCGCGGCAGCACCTTCCCTAATCAGTACAGTGAGAGGAGTGTGAGCTCCCAGCGTCGCGCCCGGACTTATATAGTGCGGTGACATCACAGAATCCCGCCGGTCTCTGTCTTCATCTATGCACATGTCATGCAGGCTATGCCCTTTTCTACCAGAGTGCTTTGCCCCATGTAACGCCATGTGCTCGCAGCCATTTATCAATCAAAAGCACACTTCGTTCACCCGAGATACCCCAAACTTCGACTTTCGTTCAGAACCGAAGTTTTCCTGAAATTCTAAATGAATTCCACTTCGTTAGAATCAATTCGCCCATCTCTACATATAACATAGACATAATTTTTGTATTGGAACATTTAGGGAGACATGTATGAACAGATCTATGCCAGGTTTCTGGCCAAAAAACCTGTCATAGCCCTGTTTTACATATGTGTGAATAGTCATATGCCTAAACTTGGTGCAATCTGTGCCAGACACAACACTTTTTAATGTGCCAAAGATGAAGTGCCAGTTTTGTGCAATGTTCCAAAAATGCACTAAAGTTTGGTATGAAACTGTTGTATACATCCCTACCAGTTTCAAAGTGTCATGTCTGAGCCTTCTTTTGGCATAGAATGGGACACATTTATAAAGTGCTGTGAGACACTTTCATACATACTGTCAGATCGTACACTATTAAAAACAGTGGTGGAACTGAGTTAGCGACAAGTTACATGTCGCACTTAGGGTTCACTATATAAATACTGTTTATACCTTGTGTTAATTTAGTGCAAGTAATGCAATATTAAAGTCTTCAAGAATTACCTCCTTCACCCCCTTCAAGAATAGCACCGTAAAGTCTTTTTATAATAATTTATGTGACACGAGTGGACATGACCCATTAACTAAACATCAATTGAGAAGTACATTTCCAGTATAGAATGTACGTACTGTATTTGGTAAAAAATTTCAAAAAGAAAGGAAAATTGTTATAAGGATCTGCTGTATAACTTAAAAAAGGTCAGTATGAAAAGTAGTGACACAGAATGCTGACAGCTTAGGACATTAGTCATGGTTCTGCACACCTTTACGGCTGTTACAATATGATTTATTTCAGGACATTCATCAGGCTCTTTGTTCCGTACACCTGGTACAATATGCTTCCTATCGTAACTATGATTCAGACCTTGTTACATGTCTGCATTCAGCATTGTCCATATTTTATTTAAGTTCTGCTTTGACTCATCATCCAATCCATATAGTTCATACCATACATAAATTAAGTGTTAATATGTTGTGTGTAAAATAATGTTTTTATTAATAATTCTGCCACTTGAAAGTGGCCAAATGCATTGTACAAAGACCGCAAAGGCTGTGTTTTTATCTAAATGGTCTCTTTAAACCTCTACATTATAATTTTCTTGTCCATCATTAAATTTTGTTACATTCAATTAGTGCTTTAGTTTTGTAGTATCTAGAGTAAAGTTATGTCTCCACAGCAAAGTTAAAATACTATCGGAAATAGGATGGTATGTTAACTTCACCGCACCGCTGTTTTTATGCAAGTTTTTTGCACACAGAAACGCTGTTGAACTTCAGATTCTGGGAATCCAACGGGTATCTGGCGGAAGACTGAACATGTTCTGTCTTCCGTCAGATGACCGATGGCTTCTGTAGAAAACCCGTGCAGTGTAGACTACCGAATGGATTTTCTATTGAAGTCTACACAGCGCTAGGTACAGTTGGATTTTCGGCGGATTCAAAATACTGAATCTGCTGAAAATCCGATGGGAATCCAGTGCTGGGTACTCATGGTCTAATTCTGTAAAATAATTCTATATTAGGGTTTGTCTGCTTTAGAAAATCATTTTAAGAAGGCTCCCTCAATGACCGTATGACCCTTGATTATAGGGTATTCTACTGTTGATGGAAAGCCACCAGTAAGTTTTCAATTTCCCTGCAGAATGTATGAAGAAATAAAAAAAAAAAAAAAAAAACATATAAGATTGATGTCAGAAAAAGTCTGCAGTTATATTATTTGCTATGTATTTTCACCTTAGGAAAGATGTATGTTATTCTCAAGTTAGTTTACAGTCACTTTCCATTGATTTTTCATCCATATCTGATTCAAGTTTGTTCTAAGCATCCACTACTCTTAAAATCCTCAGTCAAATAGCGTTTTAAAATGTTGCTTCTGATCTTTCTCTTGTTACTTTCAGATTCTTTGAAAAAAGGATGAATATTCCTCCAGCACTCCAAATTTTCTTTATAAAAAAATGCACTTTATTGAAAAACTCATGTTAAAAACATAATTAAAAACAATTTGAGACACAAAACATGACCTCTTGTCTACGCGTTTCGAGCCTGAGGAATGAACGGCTCTTAATCATGACTATGAATCTGTACTAAGGACAAATCACTTAATTAATGTCATAACGAGCTAAGTAAGTGAACACATGTGTTTTAACCATTGAATGTTCTAAATAAAGCAACAGATTAACCAATGCCTATACCAGATGCTCTATTTAATATCAATATATAAGATGTGACAATTTTGATATTATAGGCATACATACAGCAACACAATTGTTACATTAACAAAAAAAATGCATATATACAATATATACAAAAAATATTTTTTTTCTCTTTTAAAAAAAAATATATAACAATATGTAACAAACAAATATGTAACAAATGTGTAACAAATTTTGATATTATGGGCATACATACAATACAATATATATTATTTTGTATACATGCGTTTTTTTGTTAATGTAACAATTGTGTTGCTGTATTTATGCCTATAATATAAAAATTGTCACATCTTACATACTTTAGCATATATTGATATCAAATAGAGCATCTGGTATAGGCATTGGTTATTCTGTTGCTTTATTTAGAACATTCAATGGTTAAAACACGTGTTCACTGACTAAGCTCGTTATGACATTACTTAAGGGATTTGTCAGTAGTACAGACACAGTCACGATTAAGAGCCGTTCATTCCTCAGGCTCGAAACGCGTAGACAAGAGGTCATGTTTTGTGCCTCAACTTGTTTTTAACATGAGTTTTTCAATAAAGTAAGTTTTTTTCTAAAATAAATTTGGAGTGCTGGAGGAATATTCATCCTTTTTTCAAATGGTCTGCAATCCATATCCAGCCGGATGGTCTGTATGTCTTCCGAGCACCAACATTGGGCATAGTTCCTGCAACTAATCAAGATTTGATGATGGATATATATGGGGAGCTGATGGAATTATATGTTTTTTCGTACTTTCAGATTCTACCTTTCCTGTGTTTAGTTTATTACCTATTGAGTCCTGGCAATTTACTGTTCCTTACCAAGCATATTACATATTCACTTGCTATAATAATTTAAGGAGCCTTGGTGAAGTGGAAAGCTGAGTATATAGGTGTGAACGTCATCAGGCAGTTGATACAAGTTTAGTGTAGTATCTAGTATGGCTTCCAGCAATTCCAAGACAGCTTTCATTGGGAGTAAACAAAGAGTTGGGTGGGTGTTTACTCCCCGTGTTCCACGCCAGGATTTACCTGGCCTATTTAAAGTCAGCAGGTCAGCTGACTAGGGGTGGCTGCAACTCTAGTCTTGTCATTTGGCAGGCCAGTGTCTGTTACACCAACTCCACTTTGCTACCAAGATGTTAGTGAGGGAACTACGCCTGTATAGTAAGTGCTCAGACGAGCAGGAGTTTTGTTTTATTTACCACAATTACTATGCCTGTTATTGTTGCACGTTTGTTTTCTGCAATAAACATACGGAAGGACCCATCTGTACCCTCAAGACTGCCTTTGTCTCTATGCCTGATGGACTTATGCTGTGATCCCAGAGCCGTGAACGCTCACAAAAAAATAAAAATAAATTATAGATATATAATAAATATTATATATATATATATTATATATATATTAAAATATATATATATTATTATATATATATATATATATATATAATATTATATATATATATATATATAATTATATAATTATATATATAAAATTATATATTAAAAATTTCATTTGGGGTGAGGTTAAAAGTCCCAGTTTGGGTTATCAGTGTTTTTTTCTTTTAATTTATTGTACACATTACGCCCCCATAAGGTCAGAAGAAAACTGTAAAGGAAATTTTTATATCACTTTTTTCTTTTTTGCTAATTTCCCCTATGTCTTAGGCTGACATATTGTCTCCACTTACTGGGAGAAAAACAGCCACCAGCACTGGCTTCAGTGTTAAGACCTAGCAACTACTGCTGTTGCCCAATTCCGTTAATTAGGTGACCTCTAAGGATGGACACAGGAAGCCTGAAGGCTTCCTGCTGAGCTGTGTTTAGTTTATACAGCAATGGGGAAGGCAGGAACAGAAATACACAATTATGGCCTTTGCTCTGGAGAGCCTGGATGTCACTGATGGTTTTTTCTCCCCTCCTTCACTTCTAGTGTGCAGTGCCCTGGAATTAATGCTGCTTATAAACAATAATTATCTCCGTGCAGCTACAAACTCTGCAAAGAAGTTCTGGGATGACTTTGCAGAGGTAATTGTTTACTTCCTGGATGTGTATAGTCTATAGCAGGGATGGAGGGTACCATATGCAGCCCCCAGTGCCCCTCTGTGAAACAACCCAGCAATCAGGGGACACGCATGCTTTGTCTCTGTGCTCATATTACAGAAAGGATTATTCATCTTTTGACAAGTGAGTTCAGCAGATTGTATTGCTGTGGGGGGCACTGTATGTTTGGCACTGTTATGTTAAGAACAGTATGATAGGCACTATTATTGTATACAATATACGGCTGACACTTATGGTAGACACAATATGGACAGCAATGTTATGATGGGCACTGTTATGGTATGCAATGTATGGCTGACACTATTATGGTAGGCACAGCGTGGCTTGCAATGTTATGGTGGTCACTGTATGTTTGACACAATAAGGCTGTATATGCTATGTTAGCAACCTAAATGAGCGATCCACTATAAACAGTTACTGTAGAATCTCTGGATTACATACTCAAAGAAGTATTTATTTCTGACACAATCATGATATATCTACAAGATATGCCATACAAATGTCTCATTGGTGCAAGACTCCAAAGAGGAGGAGATGAATTGGAAAAATGAGGCTACACATGTGTGTTGTAGTTGTAACACAGTCACTTCTGTAACCCGCAAAACTGACAATGAAAAAAGTGCTTCACATCCTCCGTTTAAAGTAGGTAACTCCATTCTGATCTCTGACAGTTCCTTAATTGGAACCAAGACCTCTCAGCCATTTTAGATATTTACAATTGAAGTGCCATAAACATTTCTAAGATTTACTGCGGCACCTGGGAGAGGTACCATATGACAATGTTGCCCATGGACCAGAAAATGTTTTGCATCCCTGGTTTATGGGTAGTCAGCAAGTGGTTAAAAGTACTTCCCTCCTAAACCTTAGTTAAACCTTTAACATACTTAAAGGTTTCAATCATGTCTTTTCTCTTCCATCTTACATTACATTACATTTTTGTAATACAGACATGCTGGGAAATCCTCCTACTGGCTTTTGTTTCTTCGATTCCCTAGCTTAAAGGGGTTGTCTCATTACATCGATTCATCACACCTTAGTCCCATTTTCTCAGTTTCAGTTTTGAATTCAGGGGTGTGTTTACTGGCTACTACTGAACTGCAGTGACAAGTTGCTGAGGACATCAGGTCTGCAGCTATAGTGACCAGTGCTGGCAGTCTATCAGGAGAGATCAAACAGATCTGTAGCTATAGCGACCTGAGGAGCTGATGCAGCCCATACAAGAGGCGATATCTCAGAATAGGTAGGAAAATGTTAATGGTTATATATTGCAAAGTGACTTGTTTTTGCAAGATCTTTAATATAAAAAGCAATCCTTGTAGTGAGACAACAATGCTGTTTCAGAGCCAAAAACAGCTTTCATTCATGCATCTTTTTTCCTGGCCAGGGTGTGCGTGGTTCTATAGCAGTGATTAGTGTAGTGTATGAACACAGGACAGACTTTAGGCTGCTTGCTTTATTCCATGAAGCTCTCACACAGACTGAATCTGACTCCTCCCTGCACCCAGCCAAATATATACAATATTGTTACATTTTGCAGTCAGCACACTACAATCCCTCTTCTCCTTGGAGAAGCATATAACATGAACAACAGATCCATAAACAATAATTAACAGTATGAAAAATAATGGTTAAGGAAAAAAAAACACCAAACACTTTAAAATGTAAACTCCTGTCCATACACATAGTCTTTGAGGTAAGCCAGTGGATTTATTGCTCGCTTTGCTCTTGACAATTCTGAGGTGGATGGTTGGGGGTTGGTGTCAGAGTCACTTAGAGTACTACTACAGCCTTGTGCTGGCCCACAGTCCTCCAACACTTGGCTTTCCGAATCAACAAACTTCTTCACGAAGGATAAATTCCGCACTTTTGTATTGCCATCCAAATCCTCTAGCACCACCTGAGTTCCTCTTTTTTCCTCAAATGGAGACAGTTTGTTAGAACGATCATTCTGAAGCAAAACCTTATCTCCTTGTTTAAGGCCACTAGTTTGACAGTGGCGCCGATGGTTTGCGTATCGTTCGGCTCGGATCTTCCTTTCCTCATCAATTTCCCGGAATTTGTCCAAAACTGTAGGAGAAGAAGCCCCAACATCTGGCAATTTTGTCCTGAATTTGCGACCACAAAGAAGCTCAGCAGGACTCACTCCAGTTGTAGTGTGGGGGATGGTTCGATAAGCCAAAAGAAAAAGCCACAGTTCTTTTTTCCAGTCCCTTCATTCTAAATGAGCAATCCGTAAAACTTTTAACAGGGTTCGGTTCTGGCGTTCCACTTCCCCATTAGCTTGTGGCCAGTATGGGGCTGTACGACGGTGTTCAATGGCATTAGATTTTAGATAATTCTGGAATTCCTGAGAAATGAACTGGGCACCATTATTGCTCACAAACCGTTTAGGCAAACCATGAGAAGCAAAGATGCGCTCCAACCCCTCAATTACTGTTGATGAAGTTGCTTTAGTGAGAACTTCCACCTCTTGCCACCTTGAATAATAGTCTACAACTAGTGTTGAGCGATTATTATTGACAAAGTTGAAATCGGCACAGTTTTTATGTTGATCGAAATTTTTAGATCATGCGATAATTTAGGTTAAAATCTGTGCATCATCTATTAATATCGCGCCATTTTCGGCGCTTCCTGTCATTTTGGCGGCCAGCAAATTAGCTTACAGAATAGAGCAGGGTGAGATATGTGTGCGACGTCATGACTGGGATGTGTACGGTTGCGATTGGCTGGAAAAATCACATGACCTCGTTTTACATAGAACAGCCCTTCCTGTTCATGATCAGTGTCTCTCAGCGTCTCATAGCAGTAGGACGTGCGCTCTGCCTTTGTCCAAACAGATCAGCGAAATTATCCTATCTCTTCAAAGAGAAAGCTCTACTGTTAGCTGTGATCCTTACAACTTAGTTAGATCAGAGATTGGAAGATTTTATGTAGTTAGGTAGAGAATTTTAACGGAGCATCTCCCGCTGTAAAGCCACAGGGGGAGCAGGGAGGGGAGGGAGGAGGGGGCGGCCCTCGCGGGCGAACACAGAAAAGCTCTATAAAGAATACTGGATATAGTTCACCAAGACTTAGTGTAGGGCATTTTGCACTGCAATAGCTTTATTATTAAACAGTTTTTTTATTGAATATTATTCCTGGATATTGGGCAGCTTGAACTTTATTAGGATACACATCTTTTATTAGTAAATGCAGGTCTCTTTGTTAGGTGCAAAACTCCACTTTATAATCAGTTACATTTCAGATAGGTGTTCTTTTTCAAATTTTTCCCATTCCAGCTTTGTTGAAAATAGCCACCTTGCAGTTAATTAGAATTCCAGCAATTTTGTAGTCAGCACAGGTTGTAGGTGCCAAAAATACCTTTTATTATCCGAATACATTTCAGATACATGTTTTTTCACTTTGGCGCAGGCCAGCTTTGTTGATAGAGCTACTTTGCAGTTAAATGTAAATACAGCAATTTTGTAGTCACCACAGGTGAATTAAAAGGTGCCAAAAATACCTTTTATTTTTCCGAATACATTCAGATACGTGTTTTTTCACTTTTGGCGCAGGCCAGCCTTTGTTGATAGAGCTACTTTGCAGTTAAATGTAAAAACGCAATTTTGTAGTCACCACAGGTGAATTAAAAGGTGCCAAAAATACCTTTTATTATCCGAATACATTTCGATACGTGTTTTTTTTACTTCCCGGCGCAGGCCAGCTTTGTTGATAGATCTTTCTTTGCAGTTAAAATTGAATACAGCAAATTTTGAGTAACCACAGGTGAATTGATAGGTGCCCAAATATACCTTTTATTATCCGTATACATTACAGATTCGTGTTTTTTCACTTTGGCGCACTATAGCTTTGTTTATTGAGGCACCTTGCACTTAATTGTGAATACAGCAATTTTGTAATCACCACAGGTGAATTGATCGGTGCCAAAAATACCTTTTATTATCTGAATACATTACAGATACGTTTTTTTTAACTTTGGCGCAGGCCAGCTTTGTTTATAGAACTACTATTCAGTTAAATGTGAATACAGCAATTTTGTAGTCACCACAGGTGAATTGAAAGGTGCCAAAAATGCCTTTTAATATCCGTATACATTTCAGACAGGTGTTTTTTTCACTTTTGGTCAGTTCAAGGGTTTGTTCATATATTCTACTTTGCATTAAATTTGAATCCAGCAATTTTGTTTTGATTTGAGGGGTTTGAGATAGCTTTTGATTTGCCCTCTTTTAATAAGAGGGCTTCCAAAACTTTTCATACCTTCTCAAATTTTTTTTTTTCTGAACATGGAGCGAAATTCAGGTGGTAAGCGAGCAAAGAGGGGGTAGGACATGGAGGTAGAGGTACGAGAGGAAGGTGCTCCTTCCAGTGTGGGGACAACACGCATGCCAGCGTATCATCAGTTGCAGGACCGTCAGGCCTGTCATCGCTGGGTCAGGGCCCGTGAATCTAGTAAAGAAAAGGGCGCCCAAAATTTTTTCCCCAGTTGTTAATTCAACCGACCCGCATTTTTACCCCCTTTCCTCCCGTCACTTTCCCCCCCAAACCCCCAAAACCTCCAAAACCCTCCCCTCCCCAACCCCCTTTTAACCCCCCAATTCACCCTTCCCCCCAAAAATTTTCCCTTTTTAACCCCTTTAAAAATCTTTTCCCCTTTCAAAACAATAACCCAAAACCATTTTTTTTCCTTCTTTACCCCCCTTACCGAGGAAAAGAGGAAGGGGAATAACCTCCCTCCCAAAAATTTCCCCCCTCCCAATTTTTTTTCCCCTTTCCCCCCTTCCCCCTTTAACCCCACAATCCACAAATTTCAACACGAAAACCCATTAAGTGGTAAATACCCCATTCCCCCCCCCTCCCCCCCCAAGGGGGGGGTCTTTTATCGTTTTGAATTTTTTCCTTTTTTAGCGCTTCATCATGGACGAGGAGGGAAACGATGGGTATGTCAGTCGGGTTCCCCTCCAAAAAAGGGGGAAAGGCGGGCGCCCCGAATCCGGGTGATTGATTCCGGCCAAACCACGGTCAGCGCAAAACCCCCCTCCTTTCCCTTTATCGCCAACAAAAAGGGTCCAGGCGCTCTCAAGCCTGGGCCTTCCCTTTTAGCAAGCCCTGATTCACCCAAACGATGTCATATGGCCTTTGCCCCTAAACTATAAGTAGGAAAGGGAAGAACCCTTAGGTTTTTAAAACCACCAAAAATGTCTGCACATGCCCGCGAAAGCCCTGAGTGAAATTGGGGGCAACAAATTGGCCAAAAAAAGGGGCCCAACCCACGCCGGGGGCCCCCAACCACTGTCACACCCTCTGTCTCCGCCCCCCTCCTTCCTCCTTTGCCCCCACCCCAACGTTTTTTCACCTGCCCCTTTTTCTCCCAAAACATGAAACAGGGATCAGCCTCCCCCTTTACCCCACCGTCGCCCCCAAATACCACCCACCAACCCCCCAAAGGAAACCCCCCACCCCCTTTTTCCTTCCCCAGTTTTTACGACCCTTCCCCGCCATACAGCCGGGCCCGTCTGCAGCCGCCTTCCCCCGGGCTTCCAGGTTTGGGGCAGAAGAAACACTTTAACCCAAAACCCTCCCAAAGCCAAAAGCCCGAATGTCGGGATTTGCCAGGGTTTTGGCCTTGGAAATGTTGCCTTTCCGTCTGGGTTGGCACGATGGGTTTCCCCCCACGCCCCCAGGCCCTTGCCTGCCCCCCAAAACCAATGCCGACAGGGATTTTTTTTTCCCCGAAAAAACCGTCCCTGGGCCCCGGCCAGCCCAAAAGTTCATCTAAAATTTCAAGCGCCCCAAGTCGCATCGTGGGCCCGGAAAAGTCCCTTTTGACCACCCACACATGGACTAGAAAAAACGGCCAAGGCCCCTATATCTCTGTGACAGCTCATGGGGTGAGGGTGGGTGGGGTACCCGGTGCTCTCCGGCTCGGGGCTCGCCCTTTAAAACCCCAGGGATGGTTCAGGGGTTTTTCCCCCCAAGGTCCTTCCCGGTGGCAAACCGGCCCAAGAAAACCAGGGCCGGAAAGGGAAAAAAAATTTTGTTAGGAACCCTCCACACACAGGCAGGGACCCGTGGATGGCTTTCCCAAAAGAGACCCAGCGCTGGCTGGGGGCCAAATAACCTTGTGCCCAAAGTGGTGTGCCCCTAAAAGGGGGAAATTGCTTTGGGCGCCTTAAGAATTTTAAAAAGCCCACCCGGGTTGGCGCCGCTGAAAGGAAAGGGCCCCGAATCTTAATTTTGCACTTTCCCCCGTTTGCCAAACCCGCATCGTCCCCCGGCTATGTTGCCCGCGTCAGCCCCGGCCTTTCCCCCTCAACCCTCCCCATTGTTTTACGTGGAACACCTGGGGAATTTTCCAAAACCCCCCACATGCCCGCGTTTGGCCCGCAGCGCAAAAAACCAAAAACGGTACGAAGTGAAAACT